>LJZU01000079.1:0-123657 GCA_001513805.1 Davidsoniella virescens
ACAGTACAATGACAGTCATTATATCACTTACACAGCCTGAGGATTTCAAGGCTAATCAAGTAGCATCTTTTTGTGACGAAGAAAAAGCCAAGAAAAGTTAGTCCGGAAGACCACCGGGTGTCAGCACGGAGGGCCGGACCGGCAGTGCCTTTTTTGGCACAAAATTATAGCTTCTTCTTTACCATCTAACAAATGAAAAGGATAGCAAATAACTCTCAGCAACGTCTTAGAATTCTCTTGCTATCACCCTCGGACCCGTTCAACTTCCCAGTTTCCTTTATCAGTTTCGTGGTTGCCGGAAAATCAACGGAACCCGTTTCGCCCTAAAGCTGCTTGCCACCCTCAAAGGGAGACGGACGCTAGCCAAAACTCTGTTGAGAGATGAGGAACAAGCCAACTCTCACGGCTATGGCAATCACTTTGTAAGACCTTCAGATGGAAACCTATAGTAGAGGGGATTGAGGAGAATGTGAGGGACATGAAGCACGGGAGCGGATGTCAGATTTCAGGATAGAGCCCGGTCTTTGATGTCAGGCGTGAGGAAGATGGAAAATGGTGCCCAGAAAAATCGAGGTACATGTACACAGTTCATTGGCTTTGTACTTGGATATGCTCCGGCTCGAAAATGGTATTAGCTAAAGAACTCAAGTTTGATAGACTATATAAATCCAAGAGGATAAATAGAACAACAACAACATACGTTATGTTAGACATAGAGAGACTAGTTCTTATTCACATCATTGTTCACATTATGGTGGGTGGACCCATGAGAAATCTCAGTGTATTTGTATATTACATTACGTATGAGTATAAGTTCTATTTTGTTTTGAAGAATTATGAGCAAGTTAGTCAATATTGAGAACTAAGGGATTCTAACACATGAAAACTTATCAAGATTCTGGACTGGGGTTCGAGGAAACATTTTTATCTCACTAAGTTGGGAAGGCTACCTCCCCCTTCTTGTGTATATCGGAGATGGTCCCCCAATGAAGGTAAAAGAAGGATATAGCTTACCCAACTTAGTGAGATACTAATGTTTCTTCAAACCCCAGTCAAAAATCTTAATAAATCTTCAATGTTCAGAACACTCGAAGTTCCCAACATTGTCTTACCTCTTCGTAATCCTTACCCTTTTTTCTATTTCAAGTAGTTGTGAATATATGGTAACTGTGCATATAAGCCAAGCACGGCAGTTAGTATATACGTGGTATACTTTCTTCTTTTTTTTTAGGGCTCTAATGAAAGCCTAGGTGGACTTCTCCGTAGCCCGCTTGCCCTTGACTGGTGGATTACGGGAGATAATCACTCTACCCGCATCAATAGTCTCCAGCATAGTCTTGTGCTTATGCCAGAAGAGCTCTTCAGGGATAGCCTGGCCTCTGCGCTCGGCGCGTCCCATATCTTTATCGAGCTCATTACGAATGATTCGTTCACTCTCCTCGATGCCTGGCACGCCATCTCCAATACTAGAAGCTCCTTCGGCAGTCTGGTTGGTTGAGAGCAGCATACGCTTCTTCATTTGGAACCGCTCTTTACGCTCTTTCTGCAGACCGGGGCTATCCAGCTTGCTCATAACATAACGGACTAGGATCTGCATAGCTAGGTAAAGATGTTCAGCAAGAAGAATGACTAACAAGAGACCCCAGGCCGTAAAACCCGCTGAGTGCTCTACAGCAGCAACCCGGATTGCAGGTTTCTCGAGGGACTGAGCAAAAGAAGTAGCGTTGGCAGCAGCAGCTAGAGTTTCAGCAGTGGCCGCCGGCGTGACTCCCGTACTAACATCGAGAGAATCACTACACAGATAGACGATAGCGGCACTGGTGATGCTGCCAAGCCATGACAGGAAGCCAAGAGCATTGACCCAGGGACCAATGCTGTCAGTTCTCCATGGGATAGGACGACGAGAACCGACAGCGATTTTGAGGGCATCGGAGCGAAGCTCGATCCAGTTGTTTACTAGGAAGCAGCAGGCAGCCAGAGGCCACGCGACGGAAAACAGTGAAAGGTAGCCTAGAGTTGTATTAGTAAGTCGTGATACACTGCCAAAAATTATAAACTTGAAATAAGGGGGATCCACATACCGTACTGAATAACCATCTCGCGATAGTCTACGTTAACGTCATATACTTCGAGCTCTGCTTCAGCTTGAACGCGAGCAATGAACTTATCATCCTCGCCCTCAGTTTCAGAGACCTCTTTTTCGTGCTTGAATTCCTTTACAGTCTTGAAGACCTTGCGCTTGATATATGGCACAATGATCTCCGTAGCGAGGTTCACAATCTGTGCAGTAACGGTGAAGAAGAACATCTGGTCGCTAATACGGCGGGGATTGACGTGGAACTCATGGGCCTTGATTTGGTGGTTGCCCATGCTGAAGGTGCTAGCAACCTGGTGCCAAAAGGTGAGGAAGGGCGCGATAACATGACCGAATGGAGTGTACACAAAGGATGTGAAGAAAGCAGCCATGTAAGATGTCATGAAATTTAGGATGAATTCTTTCTGGATAAGAGCAGCTTGGTGGGCTATAAAAAGCTGTTAATAAGCGTAAAAGTGAGGATATACCGTAGCTTTGTTATATTACTCACCCGTCTCAGTTCGGTAATTCTCCATATTGGTTAATTTAGTAGCCATGGCTGTTAAAATTACAGAAAAGGTTGGTGTAAGGCCCGACAGCAAGATGGTAGGAAGTAAGCCCTGGATACACATATGAGGTTAGTAAAGTAAAGCAGAGATGTAACCAAAAAATCGGCATGGGATCTTACCAAGTATAACTTGAAGGGGCCATCATAAACTTCATTGATAAAGATTTCAAGTGAATTGCACATGACAATCAGACCACCAAGGGCAACAATACAGGCCATCGAGAATGGGATCTGGAGCAACTGGAAACACAGACGCTTAAAAGGCGAGTAGATCTTGATAGGCTCCCCAGTCACGGGATCAATATCTTCTCTATCAAAATGGAACTGAGAACGGTCCAACTGAATTTTAGAGACACCACGAGTGCCCCAGCGTACAGCGAGATCTACTTCTTTCTGTTTCCAGTATTCAAAGAAGACAACACTCCAAACAGAGCAAGCGGCTGCGTATATCCAGGAGAACTGGCCAAGGAGCATCCAGGCTCCTAGACCAAGCGCAGCTGGAAATATTAAGAAGACAAAGTATGTCTGGATAAACTCAAAGTAGTAAGCTACACCCTCACCTAGCTCATCACGGATCTCATCCAGGTCTGTAGATTCTAGAAGATACGTCGTACTAAAGCGCTGTAACCAACGGCGATTAAGCACGTGGTTGTGTAGTGGGAACAAGCTATCGACAAAGCGCCAAGTGCCGGTCTGTGGTGTAATTCCAGCACCGCCCTCATTGCGAGGCTTAACCAGCATACGATGAACCAAGCGTAGACGCTCGGCTGGAGTCACACGCTCTTGACGGAATGACTCGCCGAGCTCCTGGCTGGGTGCTGTGGTACGCACACCGTGCAACCAATCGGCTAGACGCGCGCGGTACACCTGGTCGGAGAAGAGCTGGCCAGAGGCAACCTTAACAAGAACAAGCAGTGTGCCAGTATCGGCGGGCCGTACCTCAGTGGCTAGACCAATGGAAGTGAGCACCTTGATAAGCTCAATATAAGCGGCCTCGGCCTCTTCCTTTTCTACGAAAAGAAAAGGAAACGTTAGGATATCAGTGCTGTAACCTTTGATAGGTTTGTTGTGAGAGACTTACCAGGTCCAGACTCGGGTATCTTGTATACAATCACGTAATCAACTCTAGTTTTATACAAGACAGTTAGCTTGAGATGCTTGAGTCAAGGCATGAATGTATCAAAAGGTCTGATAATATCGGGCTAGCAAATGAGGCTCGAGAGCGCGGCAGTTGTCATACCCCAGATTGGAGGAGTAGCCCTCAGGCGGATCCTCACTGTAGAACGTCTTAAACGATGGCATTTCTATAAGCTTAAGATAGAGCAGATCGCCGGCGATGCGATTCGATTCAGAGTAGTTCGTGGGACGCTCGAATCAGCGTGGCTCTATAGGATGATAGAAATATGGAAAAGAAGGAAATAGAAATAAATGAATGAATGCCGCTAGTAATGAAGTCCAATCGAAGAATCGCAGCTCCCAGGGAGGAGCAAATGAGAGCAAATGAAGCTCACCAAAGCTCCCATCCAGGGGTGGCAAATATCGATCAAGCAAACGAGCTTCTCGAACTAGGGAGGCGACTAGCTAAAAAAAGAACAGGAAAAGATTTGGTTATCAGGGATTGGGAGGACGGAGGTTAAAAGAGAAACTGAAGAGAACAATGAAGAGACTTAATAAAAACAGCTCTGAGATGGTACATGCAAGATTCAGCGCTGTATGGTAGAAGCCAGGCTAAACTCAAGCTGCAAAAAGAACAGCCCAACTGTCTCTGACTTGTTCTATCTTGGATCTCACCGTTGGCACAGCTCAAAAGGCACATATTTTTGCTAGCTTAGCCTCGACTTCAGCTTCACCACAAACCTAGGTCAACGTCATCCATCGGGTCTTCCTTCGTATAAATTGGGCTGCCTTGCGTCTTCATAAGTGGCCGCATACCCTCTAAGGCGAAAAGGCTCTACTGTATCACACTGTACAACAGGCCTCGACGCTGTAACAAAGCCAGCTGAAACTGACTGCCCCTCTTCCTGTTGTTTTAGCCTCCAATTCTTGTTTTTTTCTTGTTCACAGATATGTTTGTTTTTTATTACTTTTATTCCTGTATCTTAATCTTTCTCACAGAAACATTCCTTTTCGTCGTTCATCAAGTCATACAGATATCTATATGTACTGTCGGTGTTAATTTCACCCTCACGGCAGCTCATGGCCGACCTAACTGCATATCACACGACCACCTCTTCTGCCGCTCTAAGCGATGGCTTTTGCTGTTTACTGCTGACACGGCAAAGACGGCTTCTATCCGGTAATAAACAAGCTTCCTTACTGCTTACCACTAGCTTCATGATGACATCAGCTTTTAACCCTATTGAACCCTGCAGCCTAAAACCTTTGATTCGTAACCCTAAGTAAATAACAAAACGTGCATACGCTTCTTTCTTTTTGATCCGCTATGTATCTAGAGTGTAACGACAATAATAAACAATATCTTCAACCGATAAAATGACGGAACCTGTGAACAGATTTCTCATAAAATACGGTTTTCGACGCCGTAGCGGATGGAACCCTCCAACTCTCTTAGACCACGCGCTGTCCTCCCCTCTAACCTATCTGACTAGCCGAGCTTACCATATTCTTCTGAGTCTGCGTGGTGCACCTAATATACGTCGAGGTAAGGGACCGGCTATCAAAGTCGTCTGTATATCTGATACGCACGAGCGTATAGTAGAAGTTCCAGATGGTGACCTCTTGATCCATGCCGGTGATATGGTAACCTCTGGCTCACGAGCTGCTATTCAGGCACAGCTAGACTGGCTTCGAGGACTACCTCATAAATACAAAGTCGTCGTCTGTGGAAATCACGATAGTTTCTTTGATGAAGAGGCACGCTTGCAGCCAGACAAGGAAAGGAGTGAGACTCTTGATTTGACTGGTATAGTCTATCTTCATAGGGACGCTGTGACTTTGGAGTTCGATGGCGGCAGACGGCTAGTGGTCTTTGGAGCGCCTGATGTGCCTTCTTTAGTCGGTGACAACAATGCGTACGTTCTCAAAGTACCCCCCAAGAGAAAATGAGAGTAAAACTATACTAACTCCTGATCCTCGCTTAGTTTTCAGTATGAACCTGAATGCGCTCCGTGGGATGGTCTTGTACCCATCGCGACTGACATTTTGGTTACGCATACGCCACCGGTAATATATCCAGTCAGGCTTTGCCATTCTTGACTAACTAATATTATATCTTTAGAAATCACATATGGACTTGGAAGTAGGTTGTCCATCTCTTCTCCGCGAGGTCTGGCGTGTTCGACCCAATCTACATGTATTTGGTCATGTGCACTGGGGTGCTGGCCGTCAAGGAGTATATTTCGACGAAGCTCAAAATGCATATGAAACGCTCATGTCTTTAACCCCACGAGGCCCCATCTTAGATCTAATCCCAAATTGGTCCTGGATACTCATGATCAAGGTCATTCTCTATGGTATCAATGCTGTACTGTTTCGATGGCTTATGCTCGGCGTCAACGATAATTCAGGATCACTAATGGTAAACGCAGCCCAGATGTATGGAAGCACAGGGAGAATGACAAACAAACCGCAAGTCGTTCATCTCTAAGCTTCCAGAAAGATATATTATCATAAGCATATCCTATCGTAGACCAAGACCATTAATTGTTAAAGCTAGAGGATCGGACCATCATTACTGAGCTAGAACTACCTTGAAAGTGGGAAGGGTCGTCGGGAAAGCGGCCACCTGCTGGGCTTTGGCCTTTGGCGTTCTACTCCAGCGGTTCGTCTCGTAGGATCCCACAGCCGTCGCCTTAGCCTGCTTCTTACCTCTGCCTTTGAGGTTCTTGGATCTCTTCTTCGCAGTCTTGGCCTTAGATGCCGAGGCAGACTCAGAGGGAATCCAAGTGAAAGAAGATGTACCAGTGGCCTTCAAAATCGTAGAATTTTGAGCTAAAGGTGTCCCCGAGACTGTCGCTAGAGGGAGCGAAGTTCCACCTAAAGTTGTAGTGGGCTTGTTCTCATTGGGCACATAAACCTTTACATAATTAATTTCCCAGTAACTGAAGAACGTATTAGTAAGACGTTAAGCATATATATATATAGAAATAGACTTACTTCTGTGAGAAAGCCGCGGCATTGTGTGTTGCAAAGGCAGCACAGGAGTCCATGTTAGTAGCCTGTGCACAGCCCTTATCCCACGACTTCTCCATGGCGGCGCTGCAGATATCCTTTGAGTACTAATGTTAGCAAAAGCTATGAACAAGCAATATTACAACGTTTATATACTATCACATACCATGTCGAAAGTTAGCTTCATGTTGTTATAGTACGCATTTCCAAAACAGTCATTGCCTCCAAATACAGCGAGAGGCTTGCCCCAGTCTGCCGGATAGGGTGTACTACTCTCCACATTCTGCGGAATATCAGATCTTTGCCAAGCCCATATGTTGATATGACCAAAGGCTGAATCTAGCTCAACATATCCCGAGTCTTGATTATCGGTGGTGTAGTTTCCATGCGTCCAAAGCAGGGCGTAGATACCACCGTTGGCAGCATTCCACGAGTTTCCAAGGTAGTAGTGGCCTGTGTCGTAGCCACATTGGGACATACAGTCGGACGATGTCTGGTTTGACAAAACAGGAATGTCTTCAAGCTTACATTTGCCGACACTTCAAACGGTTAGAGTTGAGTTGACCTTAGATTAGAGGGGGGTATATACGCACGTGGATGACAACATAGACGAAGTACTTTCGATGCCGGAGCTTTCAATGACCGAAAGCCGGGAGTGTACGCCGTTGGCAAAAACTACAGCAACATTAGAACTGTTCACTATAGATAGTGTAAAAGCCGAACTTACATTTGGGCAAGCCACCACAGATCGGAGCCGGCATGTGCTCCAGATCAACAATAATCAAACCATTGGTGTATGACTGGTCACTCTCCACTCTGACCGTCTTGCGCTTGTCGCCTTTGCCAGTACTGCTTGTCGTCGACTCGGACGCCGTCGTCAAATTTGCTCCGGTGATGTTGAATCCGCTGAGGTAATCCATCTGTAACACTACAGAGCCCGAGTCTGTCACGTGGGTGAGATTATGCTTCTCTGCCGTATCTGCAGATACATAACTGGCCCAGGAACCGATGGGACTCGCTATCGGCTTTACAATGGAGAAGCCATCCCAGAAGCTAGACCCGATGTAGGACTCGGATAGCGCGTACGACATGATGGGGCGTTGGATACGAAAGGAAAGCTGGAACGAAGGTGGCCCAAGATCGGTATGAAGTATGGCAAAGCAAAGGAAGGGACTTTGCTACTGTGTGTTTGGGAGAGAATATGGGATGTTGCAGTCGGAAATATGGTTCGTCATGGACAGTTATACCTTATTTTGACCATGTTATGATCCCATTTCCACACTAGCATCATGGCAGTATTATTATTGGTCGTCGCGAAGAATGCGTCGTGCTAGACACTTGTATAGCTGTGAGACTAGCATTCCTATGTCCAGTTCACGATCCTAATATACCGACTATATCAAATATGGCATGCTCCTCCCTAGCTTCAAAAGAGTTTGCCCTGGCCGCAGCAGAAGACATGGAGACATTGCAAGAACGTTAGATAGTTACATTGGAATATGTTTACATCACTTATATTGTCTGATTCTATATGTCTAAGTCCTACTTTAACCTTTATGTATATACATGTGTACAAATTGTACGTTGTCTGCATAAACCAAGCGAGCCCTTACCCTTATATTATGATTCTACGTAAGCCTGCCGTTCCGCCTAGCACCCTCCGTCCCGTTACAGCACAGCGACCCTTGCCGGCCTCCCATTTTCCCTCTCTACCCCCATCGCCCAGAATAAAGGCTTCCTGTCGTTGATGGTCGCCTTCAAGCCACTTGTGAATGCAACTATAGCAGTATACGATTCCAGTCTGGCATGCCGTAGCTGTTTGGATGTGCTGCTCGCAGATAGGGCATAGGGCTGAGTCTTTCGGTGGTCGTACAGTAAAGATTGGTAACAAAGAGACCTTAGCTATAGGCGCATCGTCAGGGTTTGGCTGGTTCTTTTCTTCCTCTTCGATATCTTCGTCATCATTACCACCAGCCTGTCGGTCATAGCTTCTACGCACTTCGTCGAGACTGGTACTCTTTTTACTGTTTAGTGCGCGGAATCGGCGCACTATTGGCAACACTGGTGGTGGCAGTTCAAGGGAATCTGTAGCATTTCGGGTCAACTGCTTTGCAAAGTCAGAAGCATGCCACCATTCTAGGAACTTGAGTGCAAATATGCTGGCTGGCAATGCCATGGACAAGCCAGATAGAATGCCCTGACCAATTCGGCGGGGGCTCGTGATTCTCTTCAATAAACTCTGCTTGGCTGGATCTCCATCGGCAGCGGCAACGGAAGCGGCAGATGCGGCGGCAGCCTTTTGCGCAAGTTCTTGGTAGTCCGAAGCTGCCATACGCCGCACGCGGGTTCCCACGAGCCACATGAGAGGGGAATGGTATCGTGAGCGGTCGAAAAGATAGGCGAGGTTGAACGCGAGCATGGCAAAGTAATAGGCAGCGTTGACGCTAGGATAGATATTGCACAGGAACCAGCGGTAATAGTGTATAAAGCGCTGGCGCAAAGTTGGATTGTCGGGCATGCGCGTATACGCCAGACCTAACAAGGCGCGCGGCGCATTGATCTCGTAGTCTTCGTCGAGCCGGCGCTTCAGGTATGGGATGCCGACAGAAACAGCAATGTTGGTCCAAACATCGCGGGCCTGTAGCTTGAGGGCCTCGCGTGCCGCACTGGAGGCGCCAAGTACAGCACGGGGGATCTCGGTGGCCGTGGCTTTCTCGCGCTTCAGGCCGTAGAAGTTCTCGGTGAAGGAGCCACCGCGTGTTCGGAGGTAGAAGCGCTCGACTACCACCATAGCTAGCGCATATACTTCATCGAAGGAATTGAGAAGGCGCAAGAAGTATCGTGGATAGCGCTGTGCGCAGAGGACAAGGAGATACCGCACTGTCGGTGGTAATAACGCCGAGAGTTGTTGTTCGGAAAGAAGCTCGAAGAGAGAGGGCTTTTGAGGGTCAAATTGGCCTTGAAGAGCTGTCATGAACTCCATCGTACGAAGTTTTGTATCCTGTGCTAAGACTCGATGGAACACAAGATATCGTGATGATTGCTGTATAAGAGTCTATTTGCGCGTCGTCACCTAAGTTGCGGGTAACCAGATGGCGATATATAGTCTGATTAAATCAAGATTCGGGGTCAGCTATATAATGATAAGATTGAGAAGATTGATCGAAGTTTAGGTCACTGGAAAAGTGTGTAAATTGGTAATATGAGATGGTCGGGATTGGAGCTATGCCGGAAATATCAATGGAGTAGAATCACATTGAAGGCCTACAAAAAAGCAGAGCTTCGGCTCTAGAAAACAGTATGTAGTTGATTTGTTTACAATCGAACCAGCTTATCAAAGCAATAGCCGCTTGTAGAATCCTAGCCGCAAAGACCGAGGTTCAAAGTGCAACAATACAATGGTAACCCTATAGCAAGGGTCTACCTAAGCGGATTATACACACTATGTACATTACGGCAGTAAGGAGATATCAAAGTGGACACTCCCGTAATAAGTACCTACACATGAAGAAATACAGAAGTAGAAATACATAGATAAACAACTGGTAACTAACTAACTATATGATACAAACCCATTAACTAGACTTTAAATTCCATATTCGTATAGGTCTTCCATTTTTCTCAGGGACCGAAGTCCCTATGAATTTGATTTCTAATTAATTAATCTTTGCAGTCGAGTTTAGTCGCACAAATACATATGTCTGTCTTACTTTTAACTTTTCCTACTGTATAATTCAAGTTGGGGAGTTGAAAAGGAGCTACTTGAATAATCTCTATACTATAAACAAAATCATCATCATCATCATTGATCAGTGCGGGTTGTCAAATTTGAAAGTGGTGGCTCAAATAAGAAATACTAAGTGGGTCAGCCATAAAAGTACAGTGCAAATAGTCACTACATACACCCAACAGTATGTGAAGAGAGCTAGCTTATCTATAGGGAATAATAACTGACCCTTGCCACTGTAAAATCTGATCATTTTCATGCCCATTAGCCTTGCATAGTAGCCTTGTGTAATTTTCAAGGTCAACGTCATTACTTTGTCTAGACCTTGTAAAAGAGCTCGAGTTGTGTATATTTGTTCATACTTTAGCTTAGTATCTTGTCATTTATCACTGATCGCATCGCTCTTTTTGCTAGTATTTAGAGCCTCTAATACACTATTCAATCACTGGGGCCAACATTTTTGTCTTAGAAAACATCATCGTTAATTTACAGCGTCTGTCGCATAGCGCACACGATAATATCCCACAAAAACGTCAATATACACCAAGTCAATAGACAAAATAATGGACGACATCAATTCCTCACGCAACCCATCAAGGTCTCCGCCTAGCCAATCCAAACGCTTCTACTCCCCATCGCCTTCTCGATCAACATCGCCCCGTCGTACTCGTCAGACCTCATCAACCTCGTCAACTTCATCTAGTCACCGCCACAGCTCTACACCATCACCAGCTCGCAGCCCATCACCATCAACAACGTCCAACCAACCGCCAAAACCCGATTTCCAAGCCCAATTCATACTACGCGGACACACCAAGCCCGTCTCCCAAGTACGCATCTCGCCCGATGGCGCCTGGATTGCCAGCTCGTCGGCTGACGGTACCATCAAGATCTGGGACGCCGTTACTGGTGCCCACGCAGACACTTTGGTGGGCCATCTAGCCGGCGTCAACTGTGTGGCCTGGGCACCAGATAGTCGGACACTAGCAAGTGGCTCCGATGACAAGGCAATTCGACTCTGGGATCGTGTTACGGGCCGTCCCATGTTGACGGCCCGTGGCGTCATCGCGGCTCGACATCAAGCGGCTCAGCGGAACAAAGGCGGCTCCGGTGCGAAAAATGCAAACCTTCGGGTCATGGAGCCCTTGATTGGACATCATAGTTATGTACATTGTCTGGCCTTCTCTCCAAAGGGGAATATTATCGCCTCAGGGTCTTATGATGAAGCTGTTTTTCTCTGGGACGTAAGAGCAGGTCGTTTGATGCGTAGTTTGCCAGCGCATAGTGATCCTGTTTCGGGAATTGACTTTAGTCCAGACGGAACCTTGGTAGTCAGCTGTTCAACCGACGGCCTCACGTGAGTCTTGAACCTAATATACGATTACTAGAAACTAGATAAGAGGTAGATGCTAACTCTATATCCCTTCATAGCCGTATATGGGACGCTACAACAGGCCAATGCTTACGAACACTTGTCCATGAAGACAACCCGCCCGTAGCAAACGTATGTTTCTCCCCAAATGGCCGCTTCGTATTGGCATTCAGTCTCGACAACTGCATCCGCTTGTGGGATTATGTTGCCGGTAAACCCAAGAAAACATATCAAGGACATCGCAACGAAAAGTATGCTCTTGGAGGTCAATTTGGCACATTGGTACACAAAAAAAACCCTATACTCTGCGACGATGACGAGCTCGAAGATCCTCGTAAAACCCAGACAGCCTATATCGCAGCTGCCTCGGAGGATGGCGGCATTGTTCTCTGGGATGTAAAATCTAAGGTCGAGCTACAGCGATTCCCTGTACACGATGGAGTGTGTATATGGGTCGATGTTCATGGAGATACCATCGTGAGCTGTGGGCTCGATCAGACTATCAGAGTCTTCAAAAATATCACACCACAACATACAGAATCTCGCGATATCAGCCATGAAGTTCATCGCTTGATGGAGGATGAGGATGATACAGATATGGAAGATCTGTATAAACTAAAAATTTCCGAGACGGTAATACCATAATAGAGTCTTGGATCTTTGTTTAAAGATGGTTAATAGAATTACCCAACCACATAATCGATAACTCTACGGCCTCACTAAGTGGATATAGAAGGAAAAATATACAAAATGTATTTTAAATCAGGAAAACTCGCTATAAGATGATCGATAGAACTATGTGGATATAGTCAAAAGAAGAAACTTTAAAGATGATATGTATATATATAATCAAGGTTGACGATGACACGCAGTTAAAAGTGAGAAAGAAGGTTCGTCTTTAGACTCAGCAGAAAAAACAAAAAAAGATGACAAAAGAATAGATGTAGAGATTTTGAATAGTCAAAAATCAGATCGACTCCCAGCCACCATTATTGACCTCGGCTTCCAGTTTACGACTAATAAAGCTAGGAACACCATGGCTTAGGAAAGTTGTACGTAGGATATCGTATCGTTTTTGATTGAGAAAGAGCTGGCGGGCTTGACGCAGACCCAGATCCGTCTCACCATAGCGGTTGATGTAGGGAGCCGGCGAAAAAGAGCCAGAGCGTCGGAAGAGATAGACGATACAACACTTGCGGATGTTAAGGAAAAGTCCGATAGTCTTTTGGCATCTATAATGAGAGTAAGTTGGGTTAGTATACGTGTAACTATAATCAACAGTGAATTTTAAGTAAAGGAAAACTGGGAGAAAAACTTACTTCCACATGTGTTGCTGTGTTCCACCAACATGTGTTTTCCCTTCACGTAAGAATATATACTCCTTCTGGCAACAGACGCTTTGCGCACAGAATATTTCACCACACAACAGACAGATCGTAGGGTCTTGGAGATCCTTTCCAGTCGTCGGACATTTCCGCTTGGTTGATTCCTCGATAAGAGTATCAAACTCCTTAGGTAAGCCAACAAGTTCGAAGATTGCCGGGTGTGCTAAGCCCATAGGGTTGAAAACGTATTCCTGCTTCCTGCCAAGGACTCTATCATAAGATTCCTCGACAAATGGGACGAACTTGTACGCTACTTGGTGATGGACCCAGCCGCGAATCAGTTGTTCGATACCATCGGGCCAACCAGCACTATTAGAATGTGGTGATACTAAGGCTTTGATAACAAAATCGAAGGGGGGCAGACGCAAAGCCTCTGTCAGACGGGATAGTTCATCCGCAGAGGCATCAGAGGGACAGAAGCTTGAAAAGTCAACTCCGAACTTGACATGCATCAGCAGTGCAGTCTTCCGCAAGAATGTAAGCGCATACTTTTGCACGAGGAGGTGGATACCCTTGATATCATGGAGACCTTCTTGCTCAAAGCCACTATTATTGGCAGACTCCTCTTCTGTCTGCTTGGGCTTGGGCGAACTGCTATCTAGCTCTTGCTCCATAAGGTAACGACAGAACTCGGCAAAGTCCTTAAGCTCGGGAGATTGGACATCCTCTAGATTGAACAACAAAGAGGCCCACTTGGATGCGGGTATATTTTTGCTGATATAGTGGACAACACGTACAACCTCAATCAAGTAACAGAGACTGACAAGATGTGCTATCTCGATCATGTGCATTTCAGATAGACAGTACGAAAACCTAGTGAGGAGCACAAAGCCATCGATAGATAGAACAGGGTGTATCGTCTCGGCTTCGGGGGTCTCCAGATAGTTTATGATGAAAAGCTGCTTCAGTTGTCGTTCGGCCTCTTTCTTGTACCACTCTGCAACATGGTTCTTGTCTTTCACGGGACGAAGGCCATGCATGATGATGTATGACCAAGCGTTCTCTGCAAATATCTTGAGGTTGGTCAATACAATCTCTGAAATGCGGCCGACGTAAAGGCCACTAGGGAGGACTTTGTCGGGTCCTACTCCACGTTGTTGAATTTCGACAGCAGCAATCGAGAAGGCGACTGAGTCAACCAGAGTTTCACTGTAGTTCTGTTTCTCGCTAGTGTCATCCTGACTCGGGGTGATGAAGTCTTGAGCCTTGAGGTTCGTATTCATGCCTTGGTAGATATTGACGAAGTCTGCAGTGATGGGATTTATACCAGGCCAATTGTTCTCGAAAGGAGGCTCCGTGATGGAGGGATCTTGAGAACCAAGATCGATCTGCCCAATGACAAATTGGACGTTGGAAGTATCAGAGGTATCTATGGTGTGGCTTTCTTCTTGGACTATACCAATATTATCTTTGGTAATGCAATCGGCGATAGGTGATACCAATGTTTCTCGGGCATGCTTGGTGAGTATAGCTTTCACATCCGCTACACGACGGTCAACAAAATTTGAGTTTTGCTGGTATGTGAGGTAGAATGGGTCGTTCATCTCACTCTCGAAGAAGTTTGCCATCTTGTACTCGGGATCAAGGGAGCCTGGGTACGACTCCTCCTTAGGCTTCCAGATAACAGGAACGAACGTGTTAGCCAAAGCCTTGCATAGCGGACACACGAACTCTTTGCGCTTAGTGTTCTCGGGGTGGTGGCGCGCGATCTGATGGCTATGGCGGCGAGTCGTAGCATCATAGTAAGTCAAGAAACAGCTGTGGTGCATAAGATGCCCGCAACTAACAGAAACAGGACCGGGAATCGTGTTTTTGCTAAAGAATCCTTGGCCGATACTTTCTTGAGTAACATCGAACGGTTGACTGTTGCAATCGTACTTGGTGACGGTGATTATGTTTTCACCCGAAATTCCGGTAGGCCGAGTCCTATCCACCTGGTAGTCGAGATTGCTTGACGTGAGATGGGCTTCACGAAGACTAGCAGGATCCTGGATGTTAGTTGATCTCACAATACGACTCTCGTTGAACATAGCAAACGTTCCGAAAATTTTGCGATCATCGGTCTTTTCCTGGCACTGCATGCATGTGTCGCTGGGGTATTTCCAGATAGTGACATTAGAACCCTCAGGCTCACGAGCCTCATCATCGTCCATGTCGTCGTCAAGATCAGAGCCCCAGTCGATGGCATCATGGTTGCCAATGAAGTCATTCTGCTGCTGCTTGATCTGGGCCATGGCTTTGGCCGCACGGTTGCGGGCTTCTTGTTTCTTTCGATCGCGCTCCTCTTCCGCAGACACCGTGGGCACATCATGTGCATCGTCACCATGGCCAGGTTTGATGCCCATTTTAACGTAAAAGGCTTCAAACAGAGACGGGCGCAGTTGTCGAATCTTCTTGATGATGAGATCAATCTTTCTGTGGCATGTGGCGTATTCTGGCTTCGAGAGAAGAACACACAGAAGACCGAGGATTGTGTTTGCAGTGTTGTTGCCTTCTTTGCTATCCTTGAACGGGATTCTGGCCTCTTTTGTCAGGGCAATCTTGACGAACGAGGGTGTCGAGTCGAGAGACTCGTCGGTAGATTTGTCTTCATTGATGGCGATAAGAACCAGGTGTAAGACGGCATTGAGGTAGACCTCGATACGAGAGACTTGGACAGTTGGAGTGACACTTTCGGCCTGTAAAGTGTACAAGAGACAGTAGTATATGATTTGCGAAAACATGCCGGTAGCAGTGAAATCAGCCAGACCTTTGAAAACGCCAGACTCTATGGGAAGTAGCTTGGGTTCGTAGACAATGTCTTCGGGCTTCTTTCCAGTCATCTGCGCCATATGCTTACGGTAGACAGCCTCACTCTCTTCACGTTGATTGCGTGTGTAGTAGCTATTGAAGATATCAATCTCCTCACAGTACTTGATGTGAAGTTCGAATGAGCCAGTGTCGGTTATTCCGTTTTGGAACTTGTAGAGGCCAATTTCATGTAGAACAGCTGAGAACTGAGCATCATCTTGATAACGATCGGGAACCTTGTTGCAGATTTCGCTATAGGACAGCGGCTTGAGGCACAGCACGTGGATCAGATCCCGACGCATAGCAGCACGGGTTGCTTCGGCTTCACTTTTGTGAGGGATGAGAGCCGAGCGGTCGCTCAGAATGCTAATCAGTAATAATATCATTTCTTCCACGACGTCGAGGTGTTGCAGATCATCTTGGCTATCGCACTTGTATTCAAACATGCCCTCCATCCACTTCTTCTGGCTAAAGCGGTCGACTATAGTGGCCAAAACACGAGATGGATCGCAAGTTACAACTGCCGTCTGGAGCATGATGAGATCTCGTTGATGATGAACATCCCGCATGGAAACGCCTTTGTAATTAGCGGCCTGGTGTCGTAGACTGATACCATTACGAACCCACATCGTCGTCTTGATTTGGGCTAACCAAGCACAGACACGGAGGGGAAAGTCGAAGGCATTGATGAGGTAGTCTTCTTTGCTAAAGTCTCCACGGATTGGTGCCTTGTGGCCCATTGATCTCGGTTTAGATTGAAGTTCGGCGGTGTCAAATAGTAAGAGCCCGCGGAGCTCATCGACTTCAAAAGAACGGGCACATTCGATAAGCCAGGATAGCGTGTAGTGTAGCGCGTGATGAAAGCTGATAGGCTCTTTCTCAACCTCGAACTTGACCACAGTTTTACCTTCGAGAGAGGGATCGAATTCGTAATCACCAACAGGCTTGAACCGGGCCTCGTTCTTGATTTCGGCTTGTTTGAAACGGAACCGCTCAACACCAACACAATGAAGAATCAGAATTTTAGCGGTGTATCTGATGGCGTTTTTCAGTGCTTGGGTATCATTTACACCCTCAAGGCGGAAGGCTTGTGAGAATTGGCGTGTCATGCGGTTGATTTCACGTGTTACGAGAGATGCGGTAATCCAAATGTCAGTCTCATACTCAACATGCTCGCCAATAGCGCGGACATTAGGCCCGATTCCTTGATGTAGCTTGACCAGATCTAAAAATTGCCAGAGATAACGAGGCTCCTCGCGTAGACAATGTTGAACGTATTCTGAAGAAAACAAATGCTTCAAGTCCATGTAAAAGTGGTACATGCGGCGGTTGGTAACCGAGCCACTATCGAACGCAAGCACGGCGGAAGACGATACGTTCCATGGGTGGTTGACCTGGCGAGTTGTGAGGAAAGTGTACAGAATTGCGAAGAGATTCGTAAGGAAATTGGCTCTCTCCACTAACTCCTTGGTGATAGAGCGTGTAGTGAACATCTGCAAAGAGAGGCCGATGATGGAATGATCAGGCTCACGATCGCCGATGAGGTACAACTGAGCAAGAGTGGTGTAAAGACTGGCAAAACGACGCCCCAGGATGTATTTGTACTCTGGGATCGTCACTATCGTCTGAATGTATAGATTTCTCAAATCATTGCGAACCTTCTTCCACATGCGAAGATCGAATAGAATGAGGTAGTCTAGACGGACGCGGTCGAATACATTTTGAGCTGGTGTATCTGACTTAGTCAAGTAGTTGTCCGGTGCCTCAACCCAATACTTCCCGGGGCGAGGCTTTTCAGTCTGTTTCTTAGCACCAGGCGTCTGCGGAATGAACGCCGCAGAGTTTGCTCTTGCTGATGATACGAGCGGCTGTGTTGTGGTATCTGGCTCTGATGTTGTGGGGCCAGGTGCAGTGACCACAGAGACAGAACTTGCAATAATAGAGGGAGCTGGTGCTGCTGTAGTAGTAGGTACCGCTGCAGATTGTTCTGCAGACTCGGTCGCAAGGCCAGCGGTTGGCTCATTAGCTTCTTCCTCGGTATTGCTAGGACCAGTCGGCGGTGGCGGCGGTGGAGGAGGATAACCAGCTAAAGAAGCCTCATCGATCTCCAAAGAGTCCAGTGGTGTATCCTCGTCGGCGTCTTCTTCTAGTTCGAGATCTTGCATGATGACATCGGGCTCATACTCATCTGACGTACTGTCGCTGTCGTTGGCATCACCAAGCTCATTGTCGCGTTCTTCAACTTCCAGAAACTCACGCCCGGCGAACCGGCGATCAAATTCTGTGAGTAGGTCATCACTCACACTGAGGTTGAGCTGGTTGCGCGAAAGGTGGTGCTCAATTTTGGCCTCGTCGTCTATACCATTTTCGCCAATGTCTTTGTTCACGGCAGGACTTCCAATCTTCCACGGTTGCAGCATTTGCTCGCAGATGATACTCATCAAGATTTCATGATCAGTGCCAACGCTGCACCCAGATATATCATGAATCCAGTCTACAATGGTTGAGACCATTTGTTCGCGGAATGTATCACGCGCAGAGCGGATAGTCACTGTGACCCTGATCTCTTCCAACTTCTTGGACATTCTTATGAGTTCGTCGATATCGCTAGAAGTGACAAGAATACTACGACCGATAGTGTCTGTCTCAACAGCGTGCTCTCGAGCATCCATCTTTCGCTTTTTGCAAGAACGAGCGATCTGTTCTTGCACATCCTGTAGAGTATGCTTCTCGTCGTTCCAGATGATGAGGCAGTATTTCTTGTCGGCAGTTGGTTCCTCTTTGCCGTAAAAGTCAGGATTGAGGGTCGATCGAGTTTCGTCTTGTAGAATTGACTCTCGCGTCTTTGGTTGGCGAAGCTGTTCAGGGGAGCAGGATATAACATCGCAGATGTAGTCCATGACCCGGCCGATAGTCATTTTCATCGACTCCTCAAGCTCCAGTGGGATATGCTCTGCCCGGGTTTTGCCCTTTTCCGCACTTGAACTTTGATCGTCGAGCTTGGAATGAATGGTACAGATCATCGGCTTTTTCCAGGCTTCGATGTCGCCGCAGTCGCAGCAACCTGTGTTTCCGGTAGATATGCTGACGCGGATTTCATGATTCGTATGGTCGGTGGCATGGAAACATCGGCTACATAGGCAACATGTGTCATCAACGCTACATGTGCGACACATATAACTAGCTTCTCCTGACTTGAGGATGTGGCCACAGTGCTTTCCACGGGCAGCTTCGGCATACTCAGCACCACCAGTGGCACCCTGGGCATCGCGCAGCTTCATGCTCTTTGGGGGAGGATTGTTGCCCCATATCAGCCTCCAGTGCTCATCTTTACCGCCAACCAGCGACCAAAACAGCTGCTCTACAAGTCCAAGAGCCACATCTTCGGTATAGACATATCTCCTCTTCGTAGGTAGACTTTCGAGTAGTTCGCAGAGCTGCTGCTCCTGGGTTGGAATTCCGGCCGAGGCCATGACGGCGGTTCAAGTCGTAATGGGACAAGTAGCCAGTATTAGCTATTATGGGAGGTAGTCGTGGGCAATAATGTAGTTTATCGAACTAATAAAATCAAAAGTGCAAAGAGACGGTCGAGGGCGTAATTCGTTATCGTGATTCGTTATCGTGGCCTTGTTGTATTGACAGTGAACCAATACAAGTTGGAATAGTGATGATCTAGTACAGCACACTGTTGTGAAATTTACTAGGAGTTCTCGGAGGCTGTGAACAATAACATTCAGCATACTGCCGAATATATCTTAGCAGGTAAATACAAATAGACATGGGTGAGGGTCAGCTTTCTTACGCAAGTAGCTTCGATTTTGAAAGGCTTTCGTGATTTGAGCCTAATGATGGGAGGGGTTAAACCAAAATATTGTTGTGATTGTGACTTGGGAAAATAGAACAGTAGGCTGTAGGTTTACAGTCAATATGTAGAACCTTGTCTTGGCAAGGATTTGTTACGACCCCGCTCATGTGTTCAAAATGGACGAAAAAAAATCTTGGTAATCACTAACCTAATATATATGTAAATGCATTGAGCAAAACAAAAGTTGCTCTACATAACTAAAATTTAGGCTGCTTTTCATTGAGTAAGCCCAGAAAAAACGCCTATACGCATATACCGGGAGGGTGAGCTGAATAAATCGCCACATTACATGTACATGTATATGACATGTATTTAGCAATTTTACTGGAAACAACGCTTGAAAACGGTATTTTTTAATGTATGGTTGGTTTCATCGCTATGGAGAGACAACAAAAAGTAATATTAATATGGCAAAATATCTTCGTCCAGTAGTAGCTTACTCATCGTCACTAGCCTCTAGGTACTTGTGACGAATGTCCTTCCATTGGCGCTGGAGCAGAGATATGTTAACAATGACCCTAACAATTATAAGTTTGACTCGAGTATAGTACTTACGCCCTTGTTGTAGTTGTCCCAGACATTGTCCATGGTCTTGTTGAAACCACTGTAGGAAGCTTTTGTTAGTACATAGTCTATTCATGCATGTTTAAAGTGTCTGCAGGCCGGGTTTTGGGGCACTCCTCAAGAAACGTAGGAAGTGGTATCGATTTTGCAGTAATATCAATTGACCAACTATCTATGCTCCTGGTATACAAGTAAAATACCGGCACAAACGTAGATATGATGAGTGGTACATACACCTCAAAGACAAAGCCAGCGCCGAAGACGGACGTCAGCATAAGGTAGTTCTTGCGGAACAGGGTACTATGAGTTCAGAAATTAGCTGAGAAGCTTAGGTATTACAGGAACTTGACGTTCTTGAGTCGCGAATTCAAGGTAGCATATTTCCGTACGGCCGGTCCCGTCGGCCGGTCTCTTTGTATCGTTCGGCCAGCCATCGTCTGTAAATGATGCTATTTATTCGTAATTGTAGTTGGCATCGAACTTATTTGGTAGAAATTTCGTTGCAATGATATTATTATAGTTGTATCGTGTTCGAAGTTACCGGACGCCTGAGCTCAGCCGTGATATTTTCGGTTCGTCCGGGATTTCGGCATTGGGAAGGGATACAGCGATTTATGCGCCTACGAGAATTTGTGTAGACGCGACTCAAATCGTCAAGAAGGCGGTGATTGCAAGCTTACGAGTAAAGGTTGTGGACCAGAGACTAAGTTGCATGATGTTAGCTTGCTTTTTTCTTCTCACGATGATCGCATACAACGAATTATCGCGTCGTATAAGGGAATGGTCGTCAATTGAAGGTATTTTATGAGATATGGCATACCATATTGGCGGTATTCGGGTAATTGACCACGAAAAATATGTATAGTATAGGTAGAAGACAGGAATGACAGAGTATTATCAACAGTTCTTCAATATATTCGACCTTCAACTTTTGCGGCTCCGATTCTTAGTTGTGAAGTCTTGCGGAGGAATCTTTGATCACGTGCAATGAAACATGTGGGTCCAGCTGTGTATCCATTCGCCAATCATACAACTTGAATTTGTAGCATTTTTCTACTGAATTTCCATCAACCATTTCCAGGGATCATGGTCTTACCACACTAGATGAACGTCGCAGCATCATGTCTGGACTCTCTCGTCGAGTCGAGATAATTTGAAAGATAGTCCCCCCCTTAGGCATATATAATATTTGGTACCTTCCGTTAAGCATCAAGATCCTGTCATAATTTCATCACTACATGCTGAATTTGAGAGTGTAGCTTTTGAACACACGATAAATATTTGTAAACATTAGGAATCTAATTAATAGAATTGAGATAACAATTGAATTTTCTCCTCCAATCAAATAAATTGCCGACTCGTCCGAAACCAAAGAAAGGTACATGTCTAAGGCGTGATGGTCAAATCGCAAGAATAGATGCGTGAGAATCTCCATACCGCACACATATCTAAACATCGGAGTAGGTATGAAATATTGTTAGAAAAGAATAAAGTAGCAACATGTTGCATTACCTGCTAACTTAATGATGATGGTAGGATTTGTGATAAAAACCACAGGTGTAAGATCATTACAGCCATATGTTAGCAATCACATGAGGTGTGACAGGCTGGCCGATTGAGAATGTTGAAAAATACAATGTGAATAAAAGCTGTGTAGCAATGCTAAACATATTATTTCCTGGCACCCTGAGATGAATTCCACTTCGCCTTAGTGCGGGCTTTGGCGTCGTGGACTCTATCTCTAAAACCACGGCTACGATCGCTCATGATCGAAGCTCTGTTGCTACGCATGGTGCTATGAGCTCTTAGAGGGGTAGGAACGAAATCAGGACCGTCTTGGTTGTAGATACGAGGCTTGGGCAAACCATTACCAGATTCGATGTCCCGGGCGGTGGAAGAGCCGGTTTCCGTAGTGTCGTAGTTAACTTTGGTGGATGGAGCAAATTTACCCTGACTGAACCACCAATCGTGCACGATGCGAGGTAGCATTGCTATCGCCCAGCTATCAGGGAACTTACGGATCACAATACCCCAAGGCAAGGAGATAGCTCCAAGACCAATGGATAGACCCCACTCTTTGCCGTTGAGGGCTGTGATCTTGAATGCTTCACCACCCTTGAAGATAATGAGCACCTGGCCACCAACCATGACGAGGTTCATTCCGAGGAAGAAATAGTTCTTGAACATACCCTCAAAGATGTTAAGCTTGTTGTCAAGTCTACGGTTGTTTATTTCGTTAAACAACTGGAGCCAAACAAATGTGTTGAAGACAAGGGTTTTGTGGTGGGTGACGTCCGAATCGTCATTGTAGTCGTATCCGAGCATGGTCTCGCCACCAAAGTGAATGATGAACGTGATGACAAGCTGGAGGAAGGCTTGGCCCAGAATCATCTTGACCATGCGCAGAGTAATAAGAGGATCGGACTTGCGCTCTGGCTGGCGATCTAGAACCGAGCGAGTAGGGGCATCAGTAGCTAGGGCTAGAGCAGCAAAGGTGTCCATGATCAAGTTGACCCATAGAAGTTGGACAGCGTTCAGGACAGACTCTTGATCAGAGCTAGAAACCGCAGTGACAAAAGTGAGAACTACGGCAGTAACGTTGACAGTGAGTTGGAACTAATCATGATTGTTAGCAATGAAATAAGACAACTGGGGGTATAAAATATTCGCAAGATATCTTACCTGGAGGAACTTCTTGACGGAATCATTGACAGCGCGACCCCACATCATACCTTTGACTATGGAGCTAGGGTTTTGTTAGTCATACATTTTATACACAAGAGCGGTTGGATAATTTATCTTACGCAAAGTTATCATCCATGAGAATGATAGACGAGGCTTCCTTGGCGACTTCAGTACCAGCGATACCCATGGAAAATCCAATATCGGCAGTCTTGAGAGCTGGAGCATCGTTGGTACCATCGCCAGTGACAGCGACAGTTTCGCCGAGTTCCTTCAGAGTCTTCACAAGCATTCTCTTGTCTTCGGGGCTGGAGCGGGCCAGAACTTCAAGCTTGACAACCGTTTCCTTGAGTTCCATTTCATTGAGTCTACGGAAGTCAGGTCCCTCCATAGCGATACCGCCCTCTTCAGGATGATAGATGCCGCACTCTCTAGAGATAGCCCGGGCAGTCATGATGTTGTCACCAGTGACCATTCTAACCTTGACACCAGCCTTTTGGCAGTCCTTGATAGCATCGATGACACTGGGTCGAAGAGGATCTTTGATACCATAGATTGAAACCAAAGTCATGTTCTCGTGAAGCTTCATCATGTCAGCCTTTGATGGATCCTCAGCTGACTCAAAGCCAGCAGGTGGCCAAAACTCAAAATCACGGTAAGACGAAGAGATGGTACGTAGAGTTTGACCAGCGTATGCAACAATTGTGTTCTGCAGACTGGTACGGTCAGAGTCGGTCATTTCAGTGGACTGGATTTCGTCGTTGTTTTCGGGGTTCATGATGATCTTGGAGCATTGCGCTAGAAGAATCTCGGAGGCACCCTTGACATAGACACGGAAGGTTCCATTAGCTAGCTTGACAACGGTAGCCATATACTTTACGGCCGAATCAAAAGGCATGACTTGAACGATGTTGGCGTTGTCGCGTTCTTCTTGAACTGGGCCACCGGCGAGATGATCACGGCAGAAAGTAAGGAGTGCAACTTCAGTCTTGGAACCGATGAAAGTCATTTCACCTTCTTGCTCACCCTCGAAGGCAGTAGAGTTGACAGCATTGGACTGGATCAGAAGCTTCTTCAACGGGGCACCGATAGCCCGAACAAATTCGTCGATCTTGACATTCTTGCGCTCGCTCGAGGTGATTTCGGTTTTCTTTTCAGCGGTATCATCCATAGAAGGGTCGTCTCCACCAAAACTGATATTTTTACCAAGAGTTGTCGCAACCACAGTCATTTTGTTCTGTGTAAGGGTACCGGTCTTGTCCGAGCATATTGTTGTCGCATTGCCCATAGTCTCACAAGCCTTGAGAACACGTACGAGATTGTTGTCTTTCAGCATGCGAGAGGTAGCAAAGGCCAAAGCAAGAGTGACAGCAAGAGGTAAACCTTCGGGGACAGCAACGACAACTAGTGTGACAGCAGTGATGAAGAGCTCCATGAAGGCTTTGCCTTTCTCGGACGGGCTATCGTGGTTATGCGGTAATTTGACACAGAAGCGGATGAAGAGAACAATGAACAGAAGTAAGGCGGCACCACCACCAAACTTGGCAATCCAGTTAGCAAGGCCGTTAAGCTTACCCTGCAGAGGAGTTTCACCCTGCTCGGTACGAAGCGACATAGTAGTTCTTCCGTAAGTCGAGTTAACGCCGATGGCGGTTACCAAAAAGGTACCATTTCCTTCAGCAACCTTGGAACCAGAGATGATAAACGGGTCGATCTTTTCGACGTTGTGCACGGTAGTCTTGCCTTCGGCAGCATCCTTGAGAGATTGGTAGGCAGCAGCACCGGGAACCTTGCTCAGAAGATCAGATTCGCCGGTGGCAGAAGATTCGTCACACTTAATGCCGTGACCGTCGATGAAGATGCCGTCAACAGGAATCATATCACCGGTTTCGAGATGCATGACGTCGCCGACCATGATATCCCAAACAGATATCATGATTGACCGACCGCCACGGATGATTTTGACTTCACGATCATTGTTCTTCTTGTTCAGACGAGTAAACTGACGTTCCATCTGCCAATCATTCAATGTGGTCACCTAGAAAGAAAGATTTATGAGTTAGCGGTTTGTTATGCAGGCCCATACGTTGGCTACTAGCCGAATACCCGAGAAATCAAATATCAAACGCCAAAGCACTCCAATATTATATTAGGGATTTATTAGTGCTTACAAAAACAACCACACTAAAGCACAGAAATGTTAGCCAATGGACCGGATGTCAGACAAGTTTCGGCCTTGGGAGCGGAGAAAAAGGCTTATTTTGACAACAACGTACATGATAGCTACTAGGATAGCGACACCTTCAACCCATTCAACCTTCGGGTCGGTGGGATCACGATTCGGGTCAAAAGTTTCGTAAAGACCCAGGGCCAACGACACAATGGCCGCAACAGTTAATAAAATCAACACTTTATCATTGTAGGCAATCCAAGCCAATTCCAAGATACTCTTGGGTTTCTTTTCAGGTAAAGTGTTGTCGCTGTAAAAGGCCTGGCGATCGACAAATTTACCGTTACTACGTCCATGGTGGGTAGCAGTCGCTACAGGCTGAGCGTTCTTGGCGTCTACGGCTGACGCTCCTTTACCAGAACTTGGCAAAAAAGCGCCAAGCGTGCCAAATCTAGGCGTGCCGGTGGCTACAACAGATTCGAACGACACTTCTTCGGTAATCCGCACTTCTTCAGGGCTGAGACCAGCCTTTCGGTCGGTGTGCAGCGCTTTTTCGATGCCATCAAGACCACCGAGGCCTAGGAACGTGTTGGGACTCTTCGGATTCAATAACTTTGAAAAATGGCCGGGAGTATAAGGAAATAGGCGCGATTCGCCACGGAACATGTCCTCGGTTCCAGGGTCAGGCGTAAAGGCATCACCGAGGTTGAGTACGAAGTCGTGTTGGGCTTTCCGTGGCGATGCTACTGATTCAGGGACTACAGTGCCTTCAGGTGAAGCCATCGTGGTCGCGTTGTTCTAGGATAACAGTGTCAGATTATCAAGAAGACCAGAGATGTGTTGTAAGAATAGAAAAATCAAGAAAAATCATCAAACGGGGGAAAAAAAACCGGGCTCTAAGTAGGATCTGAAGATCACTCACATTCTCATCGATGACGCTCAGCGATTCGCTATCCCTGGTATTGACTAAATCATGACCTAGCATATTGGCGATTGGAATGGCGCACCACAAGATTTTACCCTCAAAGGGACGAAAGAGGCACAGTGGATGTGTAGATGAGCGGCTGTTTGAGAGCTAGTTTGACTCTAGCTGCTCAGCCGTAACGATAACTCTGTCTTGCTAATGATTATACAGGTTAGAAAGGTATGTAGCACTGAGAGGACTGCGCTGTTTTGCCAGACTGATCCGATGCGAATGCGAATGATTCACAATACAGCCATATTGCTATAGATGAGCAAAAGCAAAACAAAAAGAAAGAGATTGAAAGAAAAGGGCAGTGAGACAAGACAGTCTGATGGATACAGCAAGAATATAGCTATTTACTCTGTATGCTGCATGATGTTTCATGCATGAATATGATTGAAGTATCGAACATGCCATATTGCAAGGCGAGCGCCAGCGGTTTTCAGGCATCATCATTGCCAGCACAGCGAAAACAACATCAGAGCACCGAACTAGCTAGGTCGAATAAGCAGAAAAAAAAACAGAAAGGGAAAATAAGATATCAGCCCTAGATACCCTTTTAGGCTGTTCTATCTCTTCGGCGACCGATCTCAGAAAGTGAAAACAAAGCCTCATTAAACAACAAGACCCAACTTAGCCAGTCGGTGGTTCGTGAGCATGATTGTCGGACTAAAATGGGAAGTTGCCAATGCAAGCAAAGCACTGGTGATGATTGCCTTGCCGTTTGTTCATTTGGGATTGTTGTTTGATGCCAAATTATGCCTAAGCGTGCCGGATTTCTATCATTCGAAGCTTTTCGAAGATGATAACGGATCATAGAGACAATATGGCTTTGTTATAGGTGGGCATGAGGCGTAGAAGGTTCAAAGCTCAGATTTTCTTACCAGGGTTTGTGTATCTGTAAACTAAAATAGCAATGGTGTCGGCAGTTGAAAGATAAATAATAGATTATTTAGGCGTTGTATGATCGTGGTCTTTGATGAACTAAGGTAAGAAGAGCAAAACTAGATAATAATGAAAACAGATAACCGTAGTAGCATTATCACTCAACATCATTTCATTTTGTATCGGTCAGACTAGTGCGCAACCATTGGTAGCTGAAGATTACGATCTATCTACAGTTAGACTAGCGTCCAGAGATTGCAATCCTCAGACATATTTTCCATCAGCTGGCCCCTTAGTTGGAGTAATGCTTCAAGCGTCAATCAGTGAAAAATACAAACTGGTGAGAATGATTGTCTGGTGTACTACAGTTTCATTAATGAAAGATTCTCTAGACAAAGTTGTTCATGTACATATATATTAGCCACACCGGTCATACTCACTTATTCACCATATGTACAAACCAATCTATGTTCTTCTACTACTAGGGAATAAGAGACTGACCAGGTTCTGTGGCTTCATGCAATAGACGATGAAACTTGCTACTAACATACCAATAGTGTGGCTGCTCCAGTAAGCCCAACACCCAGCTTCGGCGGGAAAATTCCAACCAGACAGAAATCTAGAAGGTAGTCTTAGGGTATGTCCTTAACCCTTCAAGTATATAGGTGTAAGGGAAAATAGTAGTTAACATCTTCATAGCTCTAGACAGCTCTATAAGATTAATGAATATAAAAATTAATAAAAAATACATACATACATGTACTATCTATATAGTTACATCTATAGCTATACATACAACATGTAGGAAGTTCCATTCTTCCTTCCGGCCCCTGCCCCTGATGTAAATCTGACAATATCTGATCGTTGGTCTTACGTTGAGTGTTGGACCACGTAAAACTTCTTGGGCCAAACTTATGGAATCATCTACCTTAAAGAAACATGCTATCTTGATATGTCTCCAAATAAAGCATACTTTATCGAGAGTAACATCATGCAATATGGTACGTTTTTGAAAACGTTGAACGCCCTACTTTCTTCCATTGGTCCGATACTCCCCTAACAAGCTAGCATGTGTCACTGTCATACCTCCCTTCCTACTCTCATACAAAAGTGGTCAAGCCTAAGTCTTGGATGGCATAAAACATCAAGAAAGAAAACTCAACGACATACATAGTACTTATATCTAAACAACATAGTTCGACATGGGAACCTAAAAAGCGATGCAGCCTGGTCCTTACTGATCCTTATCACCATTTATGGTGTTAATCTTGAGCCTTCATACTACATTTAGACATTCATGTCCCAAATGATATAATCGGTTAGTATGCTGGGTGAATACGGGTGTGTAGAAAATAGTAGGCTTTTCGTGCAATACGTCATAGTTTTCCAGATAATATTTCGTGATGTTACAATGTTCAAGTATCTGCATGTATTCATACAATATCATACATCCTTAGCAAAGGTAAGATACTGTTGATTCTCAGAACAAGATCATACGTCGCTTAGCATCCGATATTCCGCTATGTGAGTTTTCATCTTTATCTAGTTGTCTATTGACAGAATATGCATTGGTACATAAATGTACATTGTAGTAGAATTTGTACGTACATATCTATACAGATATGTACGTACTAATGATAAGATGATCAGATTTACCTACATATATATGTGCATCTACACATAACTATGTATACGCTTGGTTTTCTGACATGTAGTTTGGTGTAGCTTATTTTAGCCATTGAAAAGCCTAACTTTGCACATTGGGCGGCCAGTGTAGATTTAAGCCATAATCTTCTGGTATCTAACCTTTCAAGTAGAAGTTTATTAGATATCTCTGTAGTACTATACACTACAATATCTGATTCAATATGACCTTGGTACGCTGTGTTAGCAACTAAACAGAGTTGAGATGATGTAGAGACTTGAGGTCCTAATATCGTCTCAATAATGTGTACTACTATATCCATCATCATTTGATTAAACCTCACACCTCAGGAACAATGACCACAATGTAGGGTTATAAACCCTTTCACGCGATATACTATGTAAGCTAAAGTGCCCACTTAACCCTATTGACTTTAGCTTAGAGAGTAGGGTGAATAGTGAACTCAGGAAAAATGGATCTAACCAGCAACCGTCGGCAAGATCAGAAGATAAACAATCCTTTAGAGATGTCTTGACAGGTTCGCGTATGGACCCGGGTCAAGTGCGCTACAATAGTTGTACATTTGTACATATAAATGCGCCTTAAATCATCTGCTAAACCGATAAGGGACCAGTTTGCAACTGGTCGCAAGCAATGAATTTGCAGGCGAAATGTTTGGGTGGAAGGGTTTTAGATATAGTGTAAATATTAGATCTTAGACTTCACTAGTAAAGACAAAGTAAACATGCTTTACCTGCAAAGCTAATGTATTGGAAAGATAAACATGACTTAGTGATAGCTGTGTTTCGGTTTTATCACCGTGTATATCAATTTTAGTGAGATATACTGTGCAGCCCTGGCGGTCCCTTGCTTACGCTGAATACAAAAGAGCCCCTTGAAGTGGTTATTTTCCCGCCAGTTCTGGTTTAGTTGTCTGGCCTCGACTGAGAGCTACCCCTTCTTTTTCCTTCTCAGCTTTGACCTCCTATCCTATAGTGTCCCTCCCCCCCCCCACCTTGGAGAGTCTTTATTTTGATATTTCAATTATACTGCTATTTGTTTGTTTTCCCTGACACAAGAACAAATTGTACCACAATTGTCAATAGTAATCTACCATACGTTATCCGACATTCCAGGACTTTGTATCTACCATATCCACAACCAGACTATTCATCATCCATCCAGCCATCATACCATTCGCGATATTAACGAATCGAGCCTGCATACCAACCAGCGATATCATGTCTTCATCAGTCTACAAGCAGTTCCTTGCTGCGCCTAGCTCGTCGTTACTGACAGCTGACGCTACGCTGCACTACATCACTACCACCACCACTGTATCGGGTGCCGAGAACATCATCAAGCACTTGAATATGGTCAGCAAGCAGATTAAGAAAAAGGGCGAGACTGTTCTGGATGAGGTTAACGGCCGCGGCTCAAGTGCCATGGAGTTCGAGACTATACTAGAATTTGTCACTAGTGGAGGTCCTTATACGCCAGGCCTTGATGATAACTTTCTGGCTGATCGCACTGTTCTTCTGCCCATTGTAAGTTGTATTTGGTACATACCATGTCATACATCATATCGATAGGTAGCTGATTTATGGACTATCTGAATAGACACACTTTGTTCACTACGATGCCAATGGCCGCATTGCCCAGATTCGCCAGAGCTGGGATCAGGGCGCCCTGTTGAAGCAGCTAGAAATCATCAGCAAGTCCGGCCGTAACTGGCCCATTTGCGACCACAGTGACCAGCTGCGTCTCATCACAAACTGTGTCAAATCCTCTGGAAAGGCCATCCCCTCCAAGGACTCATCCGAATCATACAACCAGCAACGGTCTCGCGGTAGCTCGACTCTATCACTATTCCGTTCCCGCGAAGAGATTGAGAACGAGTCAATGCCTGCAGTTGCTTCACCCTATGCGGGTGGCCGGCCTCAGCAACGCTCGTTCCAGCAGATTGTTGCCGATGATGATTCGGATAGCGAACGTGGCAGATCTCGTTCGCCTAGCGCCCGGGCTGCTTCCAAAGCTGGCGCCAGAGGCCTTACCGCTAACCGCGTGTTCAACGAAGAGGACCTCCCCCCCAGTCCACCACCTGTTGATAAGGGCCGCTCGGCTATGGGTATCAAGGCCGACCCTAACAAGTATAACCATTTCGACTTCAATGATTTCAACACTCCCCAGAAGGTCATTCCTACTCGTGGTGTTCGCTCTCAAGATGTCCGCCACTGGGACAACATCCCTGGAACTATCCCTGAGACCCCTGCCGGCCATAAGCCCCAGCCAAAGCCTCGCCGTGATGCTGAGAAGCATTTCGAGATTGAGGATGATGGCCCGATGTCTAGCCGCCCGGCAGGCCGTCCTCGCGGCACTGCACATAATGATGGATTGGATCTGTACGAAAATCATGTTTATAGAGAGGACGGATCAGCACCTACGCCCGCTCCTCGCAAACACATTACCAGTGATATGGCCCATCGCCACAAGGATTTAGACTCTAAGTACACCATGACTGATGTTGCTGGAGAGAACACACCTCAGGGCAAGCGCCCAGTCCAAGCTGACCGCAAGAAGGCCGTGGCAAACATGGAGTCAAGCTGGGAGACTACCGACCATTCCCCTGTCGCTCCTGTTGCCAACAAAGGCCAGGGTGGCATCCGCATTGCGGGTGATGGCATGGGCTCTCGGAAAAAGGCTGGAGGTGATGAATATTCTGGCCGCGGTATTCACATCGGCGGTGATGGTATGGGAGGCCCTAAGGGCACTAACCGCGACTGGCTGTTTGGTGGCGGTGATGATGAAGAGGAGACCCCTAAGCCGAAGCCTAAGCCCCGCATCAAGCCAGACCAGAAGACTAGCGACATGTGGGGTTTCTAGATTGTGACGAACTTAAGATGACAAAGCTAGGAATGATTCTTATCTCTTGCACATCTTGACGGCATAGAATTGGTGGTGATTTTACGTACACACATTGTCACTGGAACGACTTTGTTTTGTTATAGTTTTATCTTGGATTGAGTTATATCTGCTTTACGTCAAGAACTATAGCTACTACTTGATTACTCAGTTTTGCGCATCTTCTAGCGTTTGTTTATCTCTATTCTTTTTAAACAAAGCAATTCGTGGCATTCGGTTTTGAAACGTGACATGTGAATTTTGTAACTTGTAACTTATGTATGTATGTAAGCAGTTGGGCACACATTTAGCTGTGGCATGTGGCGTAATTGCTAATTTTGGTGCTGTTATCAGCCACAATTATCTAACATGGCCTGGAGCGTTTAGAGCTTGAAACATTGTCGGCTCTCAGTAAAGCGGCCAGTTACCGGAAGCCAGGCTTAGGCTAGCCTGCTACGCTGACGTCTCTTGCACCACTTTTTGGAAACCAAGACGAAAGCTCCCATTGCTTGGTTGCGTGTTGTTGCATACAGGACGAATCAATGAATCCCTAGGTTTGAGATTTTGGGTGATTTGCAAGATTCACAGGTCTGTGTTGTGATTTTGTTACCTGATTTTCTCCTTTTTACCGTATTTGCTGTAATTCAATCTTGATCGCTGTTTCTTTTTCATCTATCATCTATAATGCTCTAACTGGTGCTGCGGTATTTTGCCATCATATTTTTGTATCTCTTCATCGCCTTTTCTTAAATATCTGTGATAGCTAGCAATCTCCAGAAATAGCAAATCGTTGCTGCCTGCACACTATTTTTCATCGACTATCTCATCTAGTGTCCTTCCCACATATTATAGGCCTAGAAAGTAGCTGGCCATTCTCACCTACAAAACTAGGGCACCTACTTTGACGACGAGCCACAAATCTGCTCTGATTGCTAGCAACTCCCCTCTTCGGCATTTTAAAGTGATTGCCTTCTTGTTCTTAGTAACAATTGATCGTGCCTTTTGAATTTTGTCCTCCTTCAACGTTTCCGAAACTATCGTTTGCAAAAATCAGCCTTGCGCCATCTCTTTTGCGACTCGAGCGGCGACTTGGCTAAGCTTCGTAACCGAGCTAGCTGAAGCTCCGCTACTACCTATAACCACTCGATTTCGATCCGACAACGCCCACCGTAATAGATCCCCGAGACCTCTACATCTTTCCTCGGCCACAATGCGATTTAGAGGCTTTGGCTGGGGTACCGCTGTCCAGCTGCTGGGTGTAGTGGCGTTGACAGCTTCCCTCACAGCTGCCAAGAGCGACTCGCCAACGCTCCACGTCAGCTCTTTCATTTCACGCCCGGAGAACATCAACTACTTTGATGGTTCCAACACATTGCTATTCCACAATCTGGATGAGCGCTCAATCTACATGTCCACCAATGGTGGTGATACATGGGAGAAGCTCGAGAGTGTGCCTGCTGGTAAGGCATACATGCTCATCATGCACGAGTATGATCCTAGCCGTGCGTACATCCTCTCCGGTGAGCGAGAGCATTGGAAAACGTCCGATAAGGGCCATAGTTGGGTGAAGTTTGACAGTGGTGCACTCACAAGTGGCATGCAATCAGACATTCTTCACTTCCATGCCACTGATGTTGACCGGATCATATTCAATGGTATGAAGTGCGAGAGCATCTTCTGTGAAGAGGTCGCCATGTACACTACCAACAACTTCCAAGAAATTGCTTCTCCTTTGCGTACCGACATCTCGGGCTGTTGGTGGGCCAAGTCCTCGAAAGAGTTTACTACTGGCTCTTCTGACTTGGACACCAACCGCATTCTGTGTGTTGTTCGCGACTTTTTCTCTCCATTCAAGGAGGACCAGCGCCTTTTTTACTCCGACAACTTCTTTGCGCCTAGCGCCGATGGCAAGATAGACGAGCTTGAAGTCAAGATGAATGACAATAAGGCAGTCGTTGGTGTAGTGAACTTGGCCGTTGTTAAGAAGTTCATGATGGCTGCGACTACGTCCCAGGGTACAGATGAAATGGCCCTATATATCAGCGATGATGGTATGACCTGGCATCGTGCCATGTTCCCGACGATCCACGGCCACCGCCTAGATCAAGAAGCCTACACGGTCCTTGAAAGTACCGATTACAGCATCCAGGTTGATGTCATGACAACTCGCCCCTCCAACCCGATGGGTGTCTTGTTCACCAGTAACTCGAATGGTACCTACTTCACGGAGAACCTTGAACACACCAACCGTAACATGCGTGGGCACGTTGATTTCTCCAAAGTCAGCTCTATTCCTGGTATTTATCTCATCAATACTGTTGAGAACTGGGAAGATGTCGAAAAGAAGACAGATGAGCCTAAGAAAATCAAGACTAGCATCTCGTTCGATGATGGTAGAACATTTGAGCCTATCACTGCTGGTAGTGACAGGATCCACCTTCACTCAATCACAGACACTAACAATATCGGCCCCTTGTTCTCCAGCCCCGTGCCCGGACTTGTTTTGGCTAATGGTAACACTGGTGATTACCTCACTGCCTTGAAGGATGCCGACCTTTATGTTTCCGATGATGCTGGTTTCACTTGGAAGAAAGCGCTGTCTGGCCCACACATATATGCATTTGGTGATCAAGGTTCTATCTTGATTGCAATCCCTGATACTCGCGGCGAAGATGTTTCTGAGTTCTCCTACTCACTTAACCATGGTGATACTTGGGACCAAGTCAAACTTCCCGATGACCTGAAGATTCAGCCCGAAACTCTTTTCACCACTGACGACTCGTCTATCCTCAAATTCATTCTTGAAGGCCACACTAATGCCCGCGAGAAATTTCACGCTATCACGATCGATTTTGCAGGCCTCCACGAAGATACTTGCGAAGATAAGGACATGGAAAGCTGGCATGCTCGTCCGGATGAAGATGGCAAGCCTACTTGTGTCATGGGTACCAAGCTTACTTACCGCCGCCGCAAGAAGGATGCTAAGTGCTTCATCAAGAAGGCTTACACCGTTCCTGTCCCTGTTGCCGAGGCCTGTGAATGTAGCGATAAGGACTTCGAGTGCGACTACAATTTCATTCGCAACAGTGACAAATGCGAGGCTGCTGGTCCCATTCTCGCTCCCGATGGTGTTTGTAAGGATCAGAAACCGGATACTGTTTTCAGGGGCTCATCTGGTTGGCGTCTCATCCCCGGAAACCAGTGCAAGAGATCGGGTGGTCCTCAGAAAGACGATCTTGTCGACCATAAGTGCAAAGATTCGACTGATGCTCCTAGCACACCCCCTCCCAGCAGTGGTGGTGATGATAAGAATGGTCCTATAGGTGTCGACCAATTTGAGTTCAAGTCTGAACTGAAGCGATTTGAGAAGATCTATCTGGAACGTGGTGGTTCGAGTAGCCAAAGCGACGAAACTGTCATCGTTCGCCCCTATGGAAGGGATGATAGTGGTAGCCCCATTGTCGAAGATAAGATCTGGTTGACCACCGACCAGGGCAAAACATGGTCACAGATCTTGGAAGGCTACAAGGTTTATGGCATCTTCCCCCATTCTAGCTTCAAGGATGCCGTGTTCATGACTTCCTCGCCCGAGTCAAGTGGTGATAATGTCAAGAAGGTTATCTATACGATTGATCGTGGCTTAAATTGGCACGAGTTCGATCTCCCTCACCCTCCTGTCAATGGAAACCCTTTCTCTTTCCATCCCGACAAGAAAGATTGGATCATTTTCACCGGCCAAGTTTGTGAGAAGGTCAATGGCAACTGTGTTCACGAAGCGTTCCTATCTGTTGACCGTGGTGACCACTGGAGAACAATTTCTCGCCAGGTCAGTCGCTGCGAGTTTACTGGCCATTCTGCGTACAAATACCGCAGCCAGAAGCAGATTGTCTGCCTCGCCCGCGAAGCCGAGAATGATAGCCCTCTTCGTCTTTCAGTCAGCAACGATTTCTTCGATGAGGATATTCAGTACCCCAAGTTACTCGATAACGATGGCAACCCTATCATCGTCAAGCAGTTTGCCACCATGTCCGAATTCATCGTGGTTGCCGCTGAGATTGCGAATGCTCATGGCCATCTGCTGGCCTATGCTAGCATCGACGGAGAAAGTTTCGCTCAGGCTCATTTCCCTTACAACTTTAAGCCAGAACATAGTAACGAGTACACGGTTTTGGATAGTTCTACCCACGCTGTCAACCTGTTTGTGGCCACTTCAATGAAGGAGGGCCACGAGCGTGGAAACATCATCAAGAGTAACTCCAATGGAACTTCGTATGCCTTGAGCTTGGCAGATGTTAACTGCGACGGCAACTTCTTTGTTGACTACGAGAAGGTTCTTGGCCTCGAAGGTGTAGCCATTGCCAACGTCATTGTAGATCCTAACGACTCTAAGAACAAAAGACTGCAGACCAAAATCACCCACAATGACGGTGCAGAATGGCAGTATATTGCGCCGCCCGCGAAGGATATGGATGGCAAGTCCTTCAGTTGCAGCTCCAGCACAGGCTCTGCCAAGTGTGCCCTTCACTTGCACCACTACACTGAGCGTATCGACAAGCGCCGTGGTTTCTCGGTCCCAACTGCTGCAGGTGTCATGTTCGGTATTGGTAATGTTGGCCCTTATCTTGACCAAGTCGTCAAGGCCGATACATTCATGTCCAACGATGGTGGTATTTCATGGAAGCAAGTGCAGAAGGGCATCTGGACCTCCGATTTTGGCGATCAAGGATCTCTTCTGGTTCTTATCCAGATGTCTGTCGGTGTCAGAACCAACAAACTGCTTTACTCCATCGATGAAGGCAACACCTGGAACGAACACAAGTTCCAAGAAGTTGAGGCTTTCGTCACCGACATCACGACATTGGATAGTGGAAGCTCTCGGAACTTTTTGATCTGGACCATGTCTGATAGCGAAAATGTGGTTGCCACCCGCATTGATTTCACCGGTCTTGCGACAGACGGTGCCTGCACTGAAAAAGACTACGACGTGTGGCATCCTCGCCACCCCTTGATGAATAATGACTGCTTGTTTGGCCATGTTTCTCGGTACCTACGCAAGAAGCCGGGCAAGAAATGTTACAACGATCAAAAAGTGCAGCGTCTGCTTGAGTCCCAAGATTGCCAGTGCACTCGTCGCGATTACGAATGGTATGTCAATTCCCTTACACATTTTTATGCATGATACAGTTGGGCTAACAGTACAAATGTACTATCTAGTGACTACAACTTCGAGATGGACAACCACGGTCAATGCTCACTGGTTGCTGGTCGTAAGCCGCAGTCGGCTAAAGAGTTCTGCGCTGCCAACCCCGACGCAGTGGCTTTCTACGAGCCCTCCGGCTACCGACGCATTCCTCTTACTACGTGCGAAGGTGGTGATGAATTCGACAAGGTCAACACGCCGATTGCCTGCTCGGGCCACGAAGAAGAGTTTGAAAAGTCGCACCGTACTTCTAGCGTTGCGATATTCTTTGCTATCGTGCTTCCCATCTGCATCGCCTCGGTTGCAGGTATCTGGGTGTACCGTAACTGGAACGGCAAGTTTGGCGCCATTCGTTTGGGCGAGCACACCGAAGGCAGCCATGGCCTGCTAGACAGTGATGCTCCATGGGTCCGCTACCCCGTCATTGCACTATCGGCTGTCGTTGCTGTGATAGTATCCCTGCCTCTTGTGGCGGAGAGCTTATGGCGCTCGGTAGGCTCGGCATACCAGCGTCTTCGCGGTGACGAAGGCTTCGGTGGAGATGGACTTGGTGCGCGCAGATTTACGACTCGCGATAGTTTTGCGAGAGGGTCGGCGGATTATGCGATCGTCGATGAGGACGAGGGAGAGTTGCTGGGAGAAGATAGCGACGAGGAGTAGAAGGACTGCGCGTGAAGTTATGATAGAAGATTTACAATGACAGGTTGTGTCGGTATATTGTGTGTATGGATTACAGGCGAACTTGGACATTGAGCGGTAGGGAGGAAGGATTTCTTTTGTAGTGGCCAGTCGGAATATGGCCGATTATCTTCCGCTTCATATATTGTGTTTATAGAAGACTATTGCCTTTTCAATGTATATCAGTTATTATCATTCTTTTGTATAGTTTATTTAGTAGACACTCTCCTTGACGTTGTTATCCAAGCCGTGACTCACGAATCCCCAGGAGAAAACTTTCTACTATATATACAACACATATGTCATGTGAGGATCATAGCTGAATATTGTGACTTTGGTGAATTAACGAAACTACTCTGATGGAAACAAGATTTTTTCAAGTAAATCATTATTATTTTTTACCTTGGGGTTCCATGTTCTTTTTGCCTTTGCCTTTCCTTAGTTGGTTGGGGCAAAGTTTTACCATAGGCTGTCTCTGGCTGTGTCCATCGCGAAGCGTGGCACTGTAGCTGTAGCGCTTGTAGTAAGCCGGGACACAATTCGCGGACATGTCAGGAAGATGGAAAAATGCTACATACAGTTCTTAATAATTTAAATTAATTAGAAATGTTGTGGTGGTATTTTTTGTTGTTTATTGAACAACCAAAATACCACTCGGGTATGTGGTGTCACTCGATTAGAAAATACGTTACACGGTCAGAATGATTTGCTAACTAGTTGTGTAATGTAATTCATAAGGAAGTCGGAGATACCAGAGAATCGGGAATATATCTATGATTACACGAACCCGGACACTTGAACAACTTTAACCACTAATAGAAAGAATCTCATATTTCAGCTCTTCAAGCTTTGAAATAAGACCAATGTTGCAAGGTGAAGTGATATGTTGTTAGTTATTAGAAGGCAAATGGATTAAGTCTTGATGGATGACCACGATATCAAAGCATATGGATCCACATCTTGACATCAAGATACAAATCGCATCGGAAATATTTTTAGATTATACATTTTCATGCACGCACACAAGACCCAGTGAGAAGCTTTCCCCTAGACATACGGTTTAGGGCCCTCCGTGTCACACGCACCTCGGATCCGCAGAACGAAGACCTAGGATAATTTTTTTCCTTTCCCTGAAGCGAACTGTAGGCACACTAGTCATAGTTAGCTAACAAATCTGCTCTTCTTAAATATGATGACTGCGCCACTAGTTCCTTGACTTCACTTGACTATATAATTTAACGTCTATCTAAATCTCTAAGATCATACGACGCCGGATTGGTAATCGGGCTGAAGTCCTCTGTTACTTGAAGTTTCCGTATGTTTAGGATGGCGCACAGCCCCTAGTTTCCGGTACATCAAAGAAAGGGCTTTAGGTAAAACTTCTACAAAATCTAGGCAAAGGCGAAAAGGCTATATGGAACCTAGAAATATAGACAAGCCAAAGGTAAATGGAGCTCCAGAGACATCTATTCAACAGAATGCAATATGTAGTCAAGCTAATGTATTTAGCTAAAGTTCCTACCTTGATACAAAAAGGTTAGGCAGTTTTCTATTCTTGTTCAATATATGATAAAAATCCGCTAGAGACAAAACAAAGGTACTCGAAAAGAGCTTGTCGGCCAGACTACACCATAAACTTAGTAGTATGTGGACATTATGTAGCAAATGCGTTCATGTAGAGGTCAATCCTAAAAAAATCAAAGTAGGTCAAAGAGTAAAATAACATCTATCGCAAACACCTCACCGACTTTTCAACTCTCTGGTGTGTAGACAAAGGCGAGATATTTCTGTCTTCATAATAGTATAACATTGAGGATTCAAAAGTTCAAAGATATTGCATGCCTAGTAATCTCTCAACCCTTAGCTTTGTTATCACGGCCACAAGATACAGGACAAGACACATACCAGTGTTATCCATAATATCTACAAGCTTACTTACAAAGTTTATATCTGCAACTACCTTGCATGTGGTATAGTACTCCTTTGCATAACGTGTTGATTGCCCACATTTTGATATGGGCAATTGCTCTACTTCTACTTCTACTTCTACTTATCTCCTTTTATATTGTTTGTTTGTTTACCAGGTTTCGTTTGCCTTAGTTTTTTTTTTCAGTTCGTTATTTTCCAGTCTTTACTGATTCTTGATATTAAACTTGAGCTTTGAATATGTATTTTATAAACACTGTGTTGTTGACATACTGTTGAAGATAGCTGATTGTTTCAAGGTGATGAGGAAGAGTAAACCAAAGAGTATCTTATAATGAACACAATGTTTGCAAATGGAGCCCTAGATTTTTGAAAAGACATTCTACTGATAGCTAAATGACAGCAGCACGTTTATTCCAACCCAGATTTGAAGTAAATTAAGCCATCGCTGGAAATAGTGTGGAATATGACACATGGAAACTGTGGTTTTGATGGAATAAGTGCAATGGATCGTCCTATCGATTCCAAAATAGATGTGCTATTTGAACTGCTTGTTATTCTAAATCGAATTGCTCACTGTGCAGCATGGACTTGGCCTACTTAAATTGGCGGTGATGGATGTAATCCCTGTGGGCCACGATACAGGTTCTTTAGGACAATTCTTCTAGATCCGTTGTTGTAGACATAATGAGTAGTTGTTGTATAAGATTAGATTGAAGCAAGTTTTATAATCAAGTTGTATAAGTACATAGAATATTAGTTTGATGGTATCGGGATACATATATCTGTATTGCTTCATAGTATTCGCGCTGTGATATATCTCTGAGGAAGAAAAAGGTGTAAATAGATGACTAAGATTCAAAAAGTGGATATTTTAAAAGTGGAGAAGCCTGAGCAGGTATACGTCAAGAACAGAAAGCTATTTGCAAGAGACCTATTTGCGCCCTCATCCTACTACAAAACCCAACTGCTGTACTATGTATATCTGACTATAGTAAAATTTGACTTCTAATGTCCTCTGTTGACTCTAATTCGACCTCCAAGACGCAGAAGTCTTCGGAGCCACTCTGGAGTGTCTCCTCTATCACTCCTAAGCCTGTGCAAGCCTATATACGCTCCCCGGCTTTAGATCAAACTCCGTCTCCTACAGCAGGTAAGGACACAACTACCTCAGGTTCAAACTCTATCTCACAGGAAGCTAGCCAAAAAGCTCCGTCGAGCGTATTTGGTTCTATGCCAGTAGCTAGCTTTTTAACTACTATAAGCTCTAATGCTATCTCACTAGAACTTGGCCTCAAGATTTCGCCGGAGATGTTTGGCGCCAAACCAGTAACTATGTTCTCAGGTGCTGCGGCAGCTCAGAATATAACTACCAGGGTCATTGCCGTCCCAAAGAAGCCTGGCCAAACGGCTTCATCGGGACCATCTAAAACCAAATCAGAAGCTAGTTTCGCATCTGGTGGAAATCCAACAACTCGAACTGTATCAGTAGCTAAGGAGACAACTACTGCAAGCTCTGACACCGTCTCACAGGCTAACCAAAAAGTCTCAACGAGCTTGTTTGGTATCATGCCAGTAGCTAACTTCTCAGCTACTCAAAACACTCCTGATATGTCTCAGAAGGCTAGTCAAAAGGTTGCTGGAGGCACGGCACCAGCTAGTACTCCAACTACCAAAAACTCTACTGATATCTCAAAGAAAGCTGGCCAACAGGGTCCAACGAGCGTGTCTGATACCAAACCAGCACCTAGTTTCTCATTTGGTACAAATCTAGCTGCTCGGGCTGTATCAGTAGTGAAGGATACAACTACTGCAAGCTTCAATGCGACCTCTAATGCGATCTCTCCAAAGACCGAGCAAAAGGCTTCGTCTGACTTATCTAGTAGCACCCCAGCTACTACAAACTCAACTACTACGAAGCCGGTAGTAGCTTCTCCCGACGTTCCCGCTACGTCAAGTAATCCTGCAACACCTCTGACAGAAGGTATCAAAGCTCAACTTCATAGTACAGATGCGACTTTCCTACCCAAGGAAATTGCAAAGACCAACTCAAAAAGTCCTCTATCAACCACCAAGCAAGATCAACTGGTGATCGTCCCTAACTTTATTGAAGGAGAGCAATTTGCAGATGCCCCCGTGAATAATACAGATGTAGAGATATCTGAACCCGAGGATGAAGCATTCGAAATCAGCGGATTTGCATATCTGTCCATCGAAGATACGCTACCCGTTGATGAAATCGAGAGGTCTGGTGCTATGGGCTACCATCGACCTCGTGAGAATGCCGACCTTAATATACATCAACTACATGCGATTTACTACATCATCTTGACCGTTTGTCCTAGTCGCCTTTATAATGCCTTTCCACGCCGACCTGATCTCTTCAATGTACAGATTGCAATGGGACTGCCCACGGCTGAAGATCTCAAAGACTTCACGTTGATCGCCTATGGTATCGTGATGTTCCTCGGCTATACAGCTCCAAGTAAACTTGCAAATCTTGAGAGCTCTGCATGCAAGTCTGATAATATAGCTCTAGTCAACTTCCTCAAGTCTATTCCACCGGATCTCATAGACATCATAGCAAAGCATCACCTCGATCCGTCCCAAGCGGTCACTATCAGCGACGCGTTGCTTAGCGTGCCTATTGCCTTGCCACAGGAGCTCGTTTCCAGCGCAATTTCAGTCCTCATGACCTGTGGAGAACGTCTATGGGCTTTCCTCCCAGTAATGGAGGCCAAGCCGAATGTATCATTTACCAATCGACTCCTCGAAACCTTGGTATGGCCGGATAGACTTTCCAAATTGACAAGTTCTGTGGTCATATTCTGCAAGACGCTCATCACGAACCGCCTTATGTTTCTCAACAGCTGCTTGACTGACTTGCCGATCATACGCTGTAACAACTTCAAATATATCTTGCTCGAAGTTCTTAAGCTTTCGCGTACTGATGTCTATGTAACCCTAGCCCAGCACAGCCAAGGGCACATAAACATGATGCCCATAGTCAACCGCATCGGCAGTCTTAACCAGAACCTCATTTGTGGGCCTTTTTGGCAATTCTCTGCGGCCTGTGATCTCTTCATGGAGGTGTCCTCTCTCCAACCCGAGACAATTGTCCATATTAGTGAAAAATCCAGCTGCTTTACTGTCTTCATGAACCTTGCTCTTGAACGGCTTGGCCCGACCGAGACGGGCGATCAACGCCATCTTTATAGGATTGGTAATTACGATGAGAACGATGAGGATGTCGATTTAGATGCTCGAAAGTCTGAAGAGTGGGAATGGTGGACTATACGGAATGGACCCTACTTCCTGCACACATCCTTCATGGACATTGGAAGTCTCCATTCTGAGCCATGCGAAGTGTCTATTCCAGTAGATTTACTGGTTGTTGACTGTAAGTATCTTATTTGGTATGCTTTTTTTCTACGAAATCGTATAACTAACTTCAACACAGCTACCCACGCTCATCTCGCTATTCACCGCTATATCCCCTTCCTAAGCTCAGGTGCTATTGTTGTCATATTCATCATTCCAGGGGAAACCCGACATGATCTCCAGCACAAGACTCGGCTTCGACAATATCTAGATCAAGTCGACAGCCCAGGCACATTTGTCGTGCTTCAGGAAGAGCCGGGGAGAATCACGCTAAAATATGTAATCGGTGGCTGGAGGGTGGAATGATGAATCACTACTTCAGCGATGTATCATATCATCTAATACCAGTAGTTGGTTAGCCATCAAGTGTCGCTCCAGGCATGCATTTCCAATTCTCAACAAATTGTCGATACATGGACTCTAATTCTTGTGTATCCTGATTTTTTCGTAGCCTCCCTGCGTATAGTATCATCTGTCTGGCGCCTTCGATATGTTTCGTTCCAGTCTCTAAGTTTCCAATAACCATCTACGAAAACATAAGAGACTCTCTTAGATTAGCAAAAGTTATATTCAAATGGTTAGGGTATATATGCTTTCCCATCTTACCTCATCACAAGCCAGAATAAATGCTTTACTAACAGCTGCCCGATCAATTCCAGCCCCAGTATCCAGAACATGTCGTAGGCTTTGTGTGCATTGCAGTTTGTAACGCTCAGCTAACATTTGGAATTCCTCGTCGGCTGGTTCTCTATTCTTATAAATATATCGTGCAGCAGATAGGAGTAGCCCGACGAGCATACCTGTATCCGCAACGGCAAGACAGCCCCAAGTTCTAGGTGTGTAAGTATCGATTACCACCAAGGTTTTCGTAACTTGACAGTGGGCTGTGAAATATGGCATAACTACATGGAAGTCTTGTTGAAATGTTAGTAGCATATAACGTCGGTTTTGGTAGGCTAGGTATACTCACAGTATCCAAACAGAAACTCTTCAAACTGGCTCAAGTGGATACAGAGACTTGCAAATGGGTCTCGCCGAGCAGGTGATAGTGACGTGAACAGACTGACACCAAGTTGTTGTATATTGTTGTATTCATGTGTGTCTAGGTGACTCCGTTGAAACCTGTTCGTCATCCAAAACGATGGCTTGATAGGCTTCAGCAGGGTTTCACTACTACTCGGTGGTTCACTGATCATCTCTGTTACTGCCCCCCCCCCACGAAGTAGGAACAGTAGTATCGTTTGTAGATGGTACACTTTGCGCCTTCTGTTCTTCCTTGAAGCGCTGGCGCTGCTCTAAACGAGCCTTTCGATGAGTTTCACGAGCCGCATGTCGGTGCATATCTCGCCGCGTCGAGCTTTGAGTATCTGAGGACAAATCCTGCTGTGACAGGTTAGCTGAGCGAGTAGAAGGCGTTGAAGATGGTAGGAAAAGGAGCTTTCTTCCTTGCTTCGTATATGGTACCCAAGCCATAGTAAGTGAGTGCAAGAAACGGAACAGATGGCTGACAAAAGCCAGCAGTTGGGGAACCAAGGCAGGCTCAGTTCTGAGTTTGTAATCTATCGAAGATATAAATCGGTAATATTGGCCTATACAGGAAGTAGCAGACCTTGGCCTTTTGAGGGACCTCGTTGCTTGTGAGTGTGCCGATTACAAATGAACATGAGTGGGGAGGAGGAAAACATCATATTCAAGGGAAAAAGGAAGAAAGAGAAGGTTATGTGCTATTATGATAAACTTTCGTGTACATAGTGTCATGAATTATCCGTCCTCTTTCTTACATATCAACTTGTCGTCCGGGGGCGGCGTTTAAGAAAAATGGGGCCCGAACTTCATGCCAAGACCTGCTCTTTCCTAGTTGGGCTGTCGATGTGACGCTATGCGATGTCTAACTGTTTTTAGTAACTACTCTAGGAGCACTTTGATATACACTTAAACCATAGCCAACGAGCTCAAGATTTAGTCCGCTAGTTTGTCCGTAAAATCGGATGCTTCAGTTATGTAATGGGCATAGAACAATGAATAGAACATCAAGAACACAAGAAATGAAGATAGATGATTCATATTTGCTTAAATGGTTGGCTAATTCCACCATCAGATTCCCATCTGGGTTATAAAGATATCGTCAACATCATCAAACTTCAGTTCTAACATTATATATGTAAACTTGCTATTTTCTAAATACTACTTTGTTCACAAAGTTTTCAAATCATGTCTCCTACTATACCCTCTCATGTCTCCATCCCTGTCGGCTCGACCATTCTGGTCACGGGTGCCACTGGCTTAGTGGGTGCTCACACCACCAAGCTGTTTCTTGAGCTTGGCTACAAAGTTCGCGGCACTGTTCGTAATTTATCCACAGCTACTTGGCTCAAGGAGTACCCCGAGTTTGCCCCTTATGCTGATTCGGTAGAGCTAGTCGAGGTTCCCGACATGAAGGTCCCGGGAGCTTTCGCAGATGCGGTGAAGGGTGTTGATGGAATCGTCCACATTGCCTCCGATACCAGCTTCAACCCGGATCCAAACGAGGTCATCCCTCCTGTTGTTGCAACCACCAAGTCCATCTTGGAAGCTGCAGCCAACGAGCCTTCGGTCAAGACGTTTGTGTTCACTAGCTCCTTGGCTACGCTCGCGGACATGACTGCCACCAGCACCCAGAAAGTCACCAGTGAAACCTGGGCCGACAAGCAGGTGAAGCTTGCATATGCTCCTCCTCCTTATGAAATGACCCGCAGCTTGTCTGTGTACGCGGCCAGCAATATTTTGGCTGAGAAGGCCGTTTGGGAGTTCAAGAAGGAAAGGAAGCCTGCCTTTGAGATTACAGCCGTGTTACCCGCGCTGATTCTTGGAACTCTGCTTCACGAGAAGCATCTCACAGGAGCCGCCACCAGCATCTCATGCCTGTACAACGGCAACATTGAGTCTCTCTTGTACCCATCCAGTAATTATCTTACCTCGAGTTACCCATATTGAACACGAAGGCAAATTGCTAACAGTACTCATTAGTGCCCATAGTCAATATCGAGGACATCGCTCTGCTACATGTTGCTGCAACGCTCGATCTATCTGCTTATGGCCAGCGTCTCATGGCCATGGGCCACCACACCACCCGTGACTACGTCTTGTCGATTCTACGCAAGCAGAACCCTAGAAAGAAGTTCATGGATGACTATGAATCCACTTGCCTTCGTGTTGAAACGGATGAGAGCGAGGCGATTAGACTCCTCAAGGATTGGAATGGCCAGAGTGACTGGAAAAGCCTAGAGCAGACCATTTTGGAAACTACCAACAACAAGTACTTTAAGTAAGGTTTGAATGGTTGTTGTGACTGTTCAAGTACTTAATGCTTCGTAGCTTTTGAGCCAAGTTGGACGTCGGTAGTTTACATCAGAACTTCTCTGTGAGTTTAGCTTATCAATGTTGAATGCCTCATTCACTGTAATGCTATCTAAGCCCTATATAGCCCTGATGGAACCCAATGTACCCATGTAAATCCGTGATTTACAGATACGGATATTATAGCTAAATACCACAATATGACCACGCCGGACTTGAAGATTGATGTCTGCGCCCTTCTGAAGCAATAACTTAACAATATCAAAATGACCTTTATCGCAAGCCAAAGTGAGACCGGTGTAGCCGACAGAATCCTGTCGATTGAAATCGGCGCCCTTCTCAATCAATATCTTGGCAATATCACAATGTCATTCGTAGCAAGTCAAGGTAAGACTGGTGTGTCTTGAAGACATCAGACTGTTCATGTTGGCACACCTCTCACTAATCAGTTCAGCATATGTGAGACGGGTTCCTGCGCCAATGGGAATGCCACAGACATGGTTACACCAATTATCTATGACGTAGTTATCTAGATCTATTTTCATAGTATCCAGGGCATTATGTACTCCTTTTAGAGATATATACTTGCAGCAAATATCGGTGAATATCTCATTGGTCGTGTCGAGTATACATGGAAAAGTCCTATGATGTAGTTAAATGGGAGATTTCAACAAGAATTCCCCGACTGTTTGGGGTACAAAGTACACTCTAGACTTCCTGATAAAAACAAAGAGCTCAGACAAGTCACGTAGCCTCTCCTCAACATAGTCGGCGTCAGAAATAACGTCTTCAATGGAAAGGATATTCTTCAGCTTTGGGTTGATGGGGAGCCTTATATCTGTAACCGTCAGTGGACGTCGTGCACCAACAACCAATTGACGTCTGAGAATGGATTGTTGCTGATTGGTTTTCTCAATTCAATGCAGGATATCTTTGTAGCCCTTATCCACGGTAGTCTGGAATCAAAATCCCCATGACGTCAACTTAATCTCATTTATCACGAGGTTGAGCCAAAGATATGTACGGTTCTCCATTCTGAGACGTTTTTCTTCAATTTTATGACGGTTATTGACTGCTAGATTGAGTTCTCGAATTCGGGAGTTCACAGATACGTCGATCTCGCAGCGAATTCTACCATTCTCCTCATCCATCGAAAGCTTTATTCAAGGGAAAGTGATGCTAGTGGGCTTGACATATATATCCCAGTAAGGACATCTAGTGACCAAGATCTTCAACCAGGATGATTGTCTCAAATTTTTGGTCATCTTGAACCAATCAGTCACTAAACGGATAGATGTGGCTTGACCTTTGCGATCACACTCATCCAAGGCATCTTTCACAACGAAAGTATTATTGAAGCTTCCACAAGTGAAAGCTGCTAGTAGAGTATGTCAGAGTGTTATCTCGTCATGCTGAAGGTTGTTTCCATTCTTTCTCCAAGAGATCAAGGCGTGTTTTCGTAGATATGGCTGACGGCAGAAAAGCTGGTGTATGTTTGCAGAAAAAGCCGTGACAAGGCTACTTTTTTTTTGCATTGTCCTTGAAGTAAAAATAGAATACTGAAGGTGAAGAATTATGGGAAGATAAAGCCTTTGCTCAAAACTGACTTGCCACAGCCTGGGTCGACAGAGATCCAAATAAGGTCATTAGCTGTGTTGTTGAGCCAGTCCATATATTTCGATTTATTCTTTTTTCTTTCATTACCATCACCAGTTTGTTTTCAAGAATCCAGACACACGTTCAATCCACGGTTGTAGGATTTATATCCTGATATCGTTTGCACAGAGAGGTACTGAAGTCTTGACAACATTTCAATAACTCCAATTCGGGTTCTTGTCGTCATTCCTGTCGTGTAGCATGTCATGGCGGATGCGATCTATGTTCTTAGTGATGTCGCCATCTATCCCTTTCATAAGACTCTATATGTTAGATGATATGGTAAGACCGATAAATTTTGAGGCCAGCAGCACTGCATTGATATTCCCTTAAGCACATAACTTAGGAGCTCGATGGCATAGGCCGCAGCAAAAAGCACCGCATAATCATTCCATCCATCCTGTTTATGACTGTCTGCATAGTCTGTTATTCCACGGATTACAGAAGACATGGGAATTGCTGTAGTATACCAGCGGCCTCCATTTCTACACATATAACCGCAATCTCCCTTTGCAGTTGGTCTTTGCAGTTCGTCATGGCGAATTGCATCTCGCATCATGGAGTTTCCAGATGCAATGATCCCGTAATGTATCTTTGGGTAGTTGTCTTCTCGTGAATATCTCAGTAACTCCCATTTTTGAGGGTAAGAGCATCAGATTAATGAATACGTTTTCGATCGAATAGCCCGTCGCCCTGAGAGTTAGGTTTTCCAAGATTATGTCGAGTCTTCAAGCTATATGATAGAGCCGAATCCATATATGTTAGCAATCTAGGGTCGTCGGTGTGCAGATTGGCTCCGAAGCTGTTGACTGCTAATAGTATATACCTGGAGGGGCATTTAGGTGGCCTTGCCTTAGAAACTGTCCATCATGAAGTAGTTTGCCCATATCATATTGAACAACACCACCAAATGTATCAGAGGGGAAGCCAACCACAATGTCTTCAAGTCTAACATCATGCTTGGGAGAGGAAATTCCAGCTCCAATTCCCACCATAAGTGTGAATCTTAAAGATGCTAAAAAATATTTTGTTATGCCTTGAGTAACTGCAGCTGCCTATGATTGACCCGTTTCTGGTAAACAAGTCAAAACAACATTGTGCTCTCCAATACAACCATAAGTATAAACTTTCAAATTTGTATAAGTCTAGTCTTGAGGGGGCAGAAACTCTTCATCAATGATTCGCCTGGCAGCCGCTAGTTCTATAGACAAGGCACAAGTCCATCCGATCTGGTATATGTCTTTTCCTGAACACCTAGGAGATGCCATGGTGAGAGTTGATATCTGGATATCGTGGGGAGGTGTCCGAAATGAGTCAAAGAAGAGAACAAAAGCAGGTATTGGATATCACAGATAACGAAAAAAGCAAAAAATATTGAATTGAAGTTCATAGTATGTGTATGTCTTATATGTATGTATGTTTTCATGTACAATGTGCAGTATTTCTCCAGATGAAGTAGTCAGTTAGGTAGTCATTTCGTTGTCGGCGCCTAAGTTGCAGGTTGCAGATTGACTAAAATCTATCATTTATATTGTCCATCATGTCATCAACTATACTCCTCATTTGTACTATTGTGAGATTATACTACTATAGATTCAGTCCGCTCAACATTTCATGTATATCTTAACAGTACTAGGCCAAGTTATAAAGGATTGTAAGCTACTATCACCACTTAGGCCTTGTATGTGTGTACGTTGGAAATGAAAATGAATGCCTATCGTTGTTTTACCATGACCATATGCATCAATCTATACAACCATACAATTACAGTTAGTTACTTAGACTTTCAGCTTATTTTTTAGTCAAAACAACGAGTAGGCCTAATTGGGACACCACTCTGATTCTGCCACTTTCAATGAAAACCTCCTTCGAACCGGAAACCCTAACGCTTTTGCTAAGTGGGTAGCTACTTTCATCAGACCATGAAACTATTTTTACCAAAAAAACAACCACGATACTCTGAACGACCTAAATTTATTCAGAATCTATTCTCAAGATACCTCTACTTCTATTTGAAATGCTCTAGATTTATGCCCTATCTTGCAGTATGTATTACATCACATTTCCTTTGTTTGGGCCAACGATCACCATTTCATGACTGTCTTCTAATGTCTTCTTCTGACTGCACATCTATATCCTTCTGATTTTTCGAACCCTGCTCTTTAGATACATTGACTCCTGTGATGGCTCTTTTTGACACTTTGGTGTAGACTGAATATCTCAAATTTCTTGGAGAATATAAATGCTTAGTGTTTGGGAGACGTACAAGTAATTTATTGTTTATCTTCCATATCACAAAAGCATGGAGGAAATAATTGAGAGCTCAGGTCTAGAGCGTATTGGTGATCAGCATTTTGCTCTAGATTAGTTATCCTCTATAATCTAGGCTTGTTATTATGTCGTGGTCTTGAGCCGCTCGATTCTGTCATGTATCATTGATCAATGTATGCCGTAGATAGTAGCAAGAAGTCCTATGTCAAGATATGGGCAGTTCTCAATAAACTTGAAAGCCTGAAAAAAACATAGTTTCTTTCTAAGGTGATGCAACTACCTTTGGTGAAGGAAGTCGCACTCAGGTTTTAGTTATTTTGCGGATGTCGTGATACTAAAAAGTGGCCGTCTACTTAAAGTGGCTCATCCCGTGGCAAGGACGTTAATAATAATTGTGCTGACTGTAATAATGACGCGCTACGTGCATAAAAACTGATTAGCGAAGAGCAATCAACACGAAGAAGGGCTAATTTCCCCCTTCCTTGTAGGAAACTTTTAGTCCAAGAAATGACCTGCTTTTTGCCTCTTTATTTTTCTTTATTCCCTAATTGTTTTCTTCTATAGAACTCTACATCACGTTCCTTAATTTGTCTCCCACTTTTTGTCTTTCATTATCTAAGTTGTCCCTCATTTCTATCTCCATTACCATAATAATTGCTATACCCTTTCGCAGCAATCAAACTGTCTTTGTTGTTGTCACATTGCAGCAATATTGACTGTTTACTAGGCTTCCATAGCAACCTCCAATGATCAATTGTATTTCCAACCTTTCCAACACCGTCGAGGTTGCACACTCATTATCGCTGTCTTGAAATCATATAATCGCGACGCCATTACAGATATAGCATATCTCTGCATATGTTGGATGGCAGCTCGCCGAGTGCTGAAATAGTGCATCGTTTTTTTCCCCATTAACTGACCACACTTCATAATCCAATTCTCAACAAAATGCCTTCACAATGATATTCCCACGGACCATCTTCCGTATTGTTTACGGAGCTTCATACACTATCATCTATGCGCTTCTCATGACATTGATTCTTGCAACACCTGGAGATGCGGTTTATCAGTCATGGAAGTACAAACAAAAGAATAACATCTGGATCGTCACTGTTGTGTACATGCTCACTATTGGCATCATGGCATTCATCTACTTCACTCGCCTGTACATTAATAAAACAGCATTGAACGCGATCCCAAAGTCATGGATTCCCATCGAAAACACCGACGTCAAATACCCTGTTTGGCGCGTGATCAACAACTGTTTGAGCCGGAGCGCCGCCATTGGCTTCGCGTCTCGTCCGCGACTTATTCGCGAGTTCGCCGGTTCATGCGGAAACCTCGCCGAAAACCCAGTTATTGCTCTAGTGCCAACACGCGACAGTTCCGAAGAGCGTCAAGCCCCCGCGTTAAAACTACACAATGGCGACTTAAAGCATGGAAGCGTTGCGTTGAAGATCCCAGCATCTTCCGTTGTTGCGATATGGAACGATATCGAACACCCAGGGTGGTCATCACCGAACGCCAGCGATATGCCCGATGTCCAATATAGCGTGGTCCTCCGTGAGATACCCACAATGATCGAAGCTAAAGCAATTGTTTGCGCGCCTGTCGACAACACTTTCGGCTCCGACCCACCGATACTAAACCCCGACGCCGTGGCTGCTTTACACCTTCAAGTCAACATGAGCTTACGTGATTACGTTAACCATCTTGCCGAGCTAAACGTAATACCGCTCACTCCTACTGTCTCCGAATTTCTCGCCATTTACGAGCGTGCCAAATACTCAACTAAGCCGCTTCCAGGTGCCCAATTCCGCGAGATGATGGCACATTTCGCGCGGATCCTACAGACTATACAACCATTAGATCTGGCTCTTCTCGAAGGCGAGTATCTATACGGTGATGATGATGATGCTAGCTTTCATAGTTCCTTAAGCTCGCGCAGTTTTCATTATATGGATGCAGTCGATGACGAGAATGTGAGCACCGTGCCGTCGACGCGAAGTGGAGGAAGTCCAACTCGGTCTTATAAGGCACATATACAACCTCCATCTTCTATGGCTAGGAATGGATCTAAAACTGTAGCATCATATCTGACTGCACCAACAACACCCCTTAAGAACAAAGGAAGTCTTATGCACTCTTCCAGTCTCGAAAGCTTGTCACAAGCCAGGCATCCATATAGTTTAAGTAGGATGGCGTCGTCTGAAAGTGTCCTTTCTAAGTCTTCCTTTTTGTCCAGTTCTGGGTCTGTGGTGCATAATAGTAGTAGTTGATGACATCACTACCACCATATCACGAGTTCCACGCCATCATTTCTAACCTTTTCCAAAGAGTACTTGTCACGTCAGCTTCAGGATCTTTGAACACCTTTCTGCATCACTTATTCTGTTTCTTTAATTCTTTATTTCCGACATTCAATATATAAGGTTGTCACTTATATGCATACATGCTTACAGCCTACAAATAGAGTTTCTTTTTTATCAACCTATGAGTGTAGAGTACTTGAAGCCCCCAATGTATTACCAACCTCCATGGCATGTATCGTACGTAATACCGATCCATTATTGTTTTCAGCTTGTCAAATCGAGTTAACATCTAATATATCTCTGACTTTTTCTGCACCTCCACAGCATATATTTGTTCATGCACTCCCATATCCTTGAGTGCTTGACTCATTCTAAACTCAGCAAAAAGAGAGACCATGTCGTAACAAACAAACAAAGTCTCAAAACTCCATACTACGTGAGCAGGAGGTAAAAAAATAATACTGACAAGAACGAGATTCGAACTCGCGCGGATTGCTCCACTGCGAAGATTGTCTAAGAAGAGAAACCTGAACACAGCGCCTTAGACCGCTCGGCCATCTTGCCTTTCATATGGTTACGCCTGACAGTGAGGCTATATATAGTCGTGGACGTTCCCGGGGATTTCTACATCGGCCCAGGACCTATGTAAATGTGAACGTGACTGCCTTCCAGACCGGCTTCTTAAATTCGGATGCTTGATTTAGCGTAACAGACTACCTTGTCGGGGGCGTTTCGAATGGATATTGTTCTGTTAGAGGCTCGATTCAGGCAAGTTACAGCAGCTTTGCCGTCTATGAAAATCTAAATGCTGGTTAGCCCATCTACCAGTTGCGGTAACGGTCCATGAGTTTATGCTGCATAGCGAGGATCTAAGCATCCTTGGCTTCTCTTCTTCTGCCAGTAAAATTACTGTTGATGCTGATCTCAAAGCGTTGAACATTTTAAAGGTTCATCTCGGACTGTAGTTGGTATGAGTTTCCTGATATTTGGCTTTTGGAAAGAAATGCACACCACCACAAGATCCGGTTGAGACCGTCATCGGATCTGTATTTTACTCTAAGATTTATGTCAACCTGAGAGAGGAAAAAGAAGAGCAAGGAGGATATATCTACAGCGAGATCAGCTCTTGAAGCCCGTGATAGATCACATACTCGGAGCTATTTTTGTTAGCCTCCTGCCTGAGCATACAAGCTTGAAAGACAGCAGGAAAATCATGATAGATTCTCGAAATCGAGATGGAACAAAAAAGAAAAAAAATTATATCCCTTTCGAATCAGGGTTCGAGTTTCCAGTTGAACTGAAGCATCGGGAATTGAGCCCAATGCGGGGGTCGAACCCGCAGCCTTGAGATTAAGAGTCTCACGCTCTACCGATTGAGCTAACCGGGCCGGGATTTGATTATACTACCTGAGTGGTAGAAAAGTTTGTGAGGGAACGGCCCAAAAATATTCGGGTCCGTGAGACAAAAAATGCGGGGCCGGTCCGAGAGTCGGTGGTATATCGAGACAGCTGATTTGGCTGTTTCTACAGCCAAAATACTAGAAAACAAATCTGATGCTCATAAGTCGTATTCGTCGTATTCGCTTGGCGTTAAGGTTGGACTGCAAAGATTTGGTTACATGCCCTATCTACCTATAATTGCTGAAACCCGTGATTTTATTAGAAGATGGCATTCGCCGATGCTTCTATTAGGAATATGTTTTCATATTGTTGTGAGACAATCGAAGAGAGATATTGACATCTTGGAAACAGATGTGGAAATGGAACATCTAACCATCGACAAGCCAGGCGGTAACTTCAAAGCACTGAGATGGGCTGGGCTTCCGCCCATGAATCACGTATCTCCTTTGAATGCGGATAATGGTCGCGAGAAAAGCGATACTGTTCTTCTTATCACGACACATCGAAGTGGAGAACGTGGAGGAGATCCCATAGAGTATCCGAGGTCTGCAAAGTGACTGGAGATCTACGTCGTGATCGTCAGACCGCAAGACAACAGTGCCTGTAAGGTGGGTGGCATGGAAATGTTTGGGTCTCAAGATGACGGCACTGTTCTAAGGCTGTCTAGAGGTCGGGCGGAATCCTGAACTCTTCAAGACAGTCTATCTATCACGATCAGCAGAACCATTGATGCTTTCTGGGCTCTCCCCGAATACAACATAACGAACGCTCTAATGAATGGCCTATTGCGCGCGGTGTAGAGAGCTATGACATATGTATGTGTTATCGTCCTGCTTTCTTTCGCATTTAGAAGTCGTACCAAACCTCGCTACCTACAAGTGTTAGATGAGGCCAACATGAAATGATAAGGAGTTTCTAGCTTTCGAGATATATGAAAAGTATCATGGAAACAATAGGATAGATAGTATACTAATATGAAGTAAATATCAAGTGTAGTGTGGAAACGGAGCCCAAAGAAACACAATGAGATTATTGTCAGTGGAGAGGGGAAGTCAAGAATTGGTTGCCCCTTTAGACAGGAACAAAGGAAATTAATACACAGCTCCACGTGTTCATAAGCTCATCTTTGCATTGCTCGAATCCACACACCCCATGCTACTGCTATAACTTAATCGTGCACTTTTCGTCCTCGAAGTAATTGCATATTGTTTGATCACTGCATTTCAACATGTGAAGCTTCAAATAAAGTCAAAGATTTATACAAAAGTATATAGAGTATATTGCTATTTGGTTATAAATGATAATAAACAAATACCTATAATATTTTCATTGACTGAAAATTACCAGATACACTACGGACGTGATAAGACTGCCGATTTAGCACTCATAGATAATCTAAAACGTAAAGACAAATATGACCGGAGGAACGCAGTAGGTTTGTAGTTCAAAAAATTCTTATGCAAGTTCAGAAGTTGGGGGGTCTCATGGGTGATGGTAATCGTACGGCAAAAAGAACCAAAAAAAATTATGAAAACATGGAATGAAGGGGGGAATAGAAACAGAACTGTAAAACTCGTCAAACGTATCCCACCTCAAATACCCATCCCAAGTGCTGACGATCCCATTTGTTTGAGAGAGAAAAAGAAAAAAGAAGAGTGTAAAGGTAGTAATAGTACTTATGAATAGTGTGAGAAAGAAGGTAAAGAGGTTTGAAGATAAGGTGGAATATTAAGTATATGTTTTTACATGATAATGGCGGGAACATCAACGTTGGCCTTGATGGACTTGTGAGGCAGAACGGAACCACCGTTGACATAGATCTCGTCACCAATGGTGACATCGTCACCCAGGACGGTCACGTTCTCAAGACGAGCCCATTTTCCGACGGTAGAGTTCCAGCCGACAATGGTGCTCTTGACCCAGGCGTGATCTTTGACCTTGGAGCCGCTCAACAGAACACAGCGCTGAAGACGGACACCATCACCGATCACGACATTGGGGCCGATAGTGACATTGGGGCCTATCCGGCATCCCTCGCCGATCTTGGCAGAGGGGTCGATCAGGACATTGCCACCGTGAACATATGGCTCGGACAGAGGAGCCAGCTCCTTGGGCGAGCGCTTAGCCAGAGAGGTCAGGTAGAGGCAAGTACCAGTCAGGAAATCCTTGGGCTGGCCGACGTCCATCCAGAAGCCTGAGAGGTCAAAGGAGTGTAGCTGGTCATCCCGGACCATGGCGGGGAAGACCTCCTTCTCGATGGAGGTGGGGCGGAGCTCGATGCGCTTCAGCACAGAGGTATTGAGAATATACATGCCGGCGTTGATACGGTTACCAACGAACTGTTGGGGCTTCTCGACGAAGCGGTCGATGCGAGAGGCGTGGTTGGGCTTGTGAACAACGACACCATACTTAGAGGGCTCCTCGACCTTGGTGACGACAATGGTACCCTCGTTACCGTGGGACTTGTGGAACTCAGCCAGCTCCTTGAAGGGGTAGTCGCAGATGACATCTGAGTTGAGGACGAAGAAGGGGGTATCATCCTTGGACAGGATCTCTTCGGCCAGCTTCAGGGGACCGGCGGTATCGAGGGGCTCGTTCTCGATGGAGAAGGTGATATTGACACCGAACTTCTCAGAGTACTGTAAGGGGTTAAAAACACTGATTAGCGATAATTGCTTCTTCTGGTTGCGATCACGACCAGGGGCGGGACCGGAATGCGGGAGCGAAAATCAAGATATATGGGTTATTCAATGTACTAACCTCTGCAAGGTGCTTCTCCATGACCTCGGGGCGGTAGTTGACAGCCAGGACGATATCCGTGCAGCCAGCGGCAGCCAGGGCCTCGACCTGGTGCAAAATCATGGGCTTGTTACCGAACTCAACCAGAGGCTTGGGAAGAGTCAGGGTCTAGAAAGCAAGAAGAGGGCCAGGTCAGTAACGAGTCTTGATTTTTGGCGGGCCTAAGCAGGCGAGCCAAGCATGTCTGCAAACGATGATTTGCAGTGGACTAGAGCAAAACTTACGAGAGGACGCAACCGGGTGCCGAAGCCACCGACGAGAATGAGAGCTGTAGTGGAGGATGATAGGTTAGCAGGCTGCAGAATAGCGGAAGCGCGCAGCAGCAACCGCCGGGCCGACAAGGCTACGCGACGGATCTAACGGCAGACAGGAAAGAGGACGGGCAGCAGAAGGAGAGATAGATGACATACCCTTCATAGTGAATGTGTGGTAGGAAGAATTAGATTAACGGTTTCAATTAGCACAAGCCTGGCTGTAGACAACAGAGCAGGCGGCAATAGTAAGAAATAAACGGAAAAGTCAACGAGACGGGTGCAAATGGGCGGGAAGTTTTGATCAAAGAGGAAAGGAAAAAGAAGAAGAGAAGGTTTGGAGGGGAGAAATGGTGGTGAGGTGTTCGTATTAAAGGAGTCCCGGGCTAAGGCTAAAAAACGAGCGCCGGCCAAAATAAAAGGAATAAATAAATAATGGCAATAATATTGAAAGAGTACAAGTTACAAGTTGTTGCCATGTATCATTTTGCTGCCGGGCCTGCCTTGACTATTGACTAGGTTTGATTTCTTTCCTTTCCCTGCTGGGCAATTCACTACGACTATCGCTACTATTACTACAAACTACCACTACAAAACTAGACTACGCTTGTTCTCAATTGATGAGCTTGTTGTTGACTTCCCGACTTACAGTCCATACATAGCAGGACAAGGAAGGGGCGCGTCGCTATGCCTTCCCAGGGAAGGAGCACAGGCAGCTTCCTCAATCCAATCTAATCCAGAATCCAGTTGCAATCCACTGAGTTATAGCAAGCAATTGCCTGGTTGACTACTGCCATGGAGCGCTTGTTCTGTCGCACTGTGTCCACGCTAAATTCATCGAGATCTAGTATCTACCTACGTATGTACGTATGTAATATGTAGCATACTATATACATTAGGATAGGACAAGTCCGGGACACAGATATATCTTCAGTGCATTATCTGAATCTATAGTTCGAGGGCTTGTGTCTGTTTATCTGGTTTGGCATGCTCTAGTGTCTCAGACGACCCTCCAAGTGCTTCCAAATCCTCCTAGTGCTCATCATGTAGCATGTCGATCGTTGAATGAGCCAACCAGCAAAGTAGGCAGGCATGATGAACAGCGTGGCAATGAAATTGTGTCGTTTAGCTATCTTTCTGCTATAGTCCTTCTATATTTTCAACTGTTGTGCTTAATTAAGATCTGCTCTCGGTTTGTTTGTTCAGCTCGTCATATTTCTACATAGTCGTTCGCGCATTTCATTGTCCAATAATACCGGCGGTGGACTGAGTATGCTGTGACTATTTCCCCTGCATCTCAGCTTTAAGTCGATATTGATATCGGCCTGTGGTGCATGTCTATATATCTGTATGTAGCAGCAATATGGCTGAGCAAAATGATGATCTTGGCTCGAGCGTACTGTGTGGATATTGTGATGTGCGTACTGTATGCATTTCTCTTGAGCTATGTGTCTTTTCGCTTGTCGACACAACGAGCGTCTGATCTGGGCTTAGCCCGTAACAATTTAGCATATCAAGACCGTAATATCGCCAGAAGTACATATGTACATAGATGCCATTGGTACTAGTAATCAAGCCGTCAATGTTTCTTCATTTGGCTCATCTCGTATTTCCCAAACGCCCGGTTGTCTCGTTAGCTACCACCTTCACGCACCCCCTCTCTCTATGTGTACAGATATGTATACAGATGTATCTTCTATAACGCCATATAATACAATCTTTACTCTCCGTTCTTCGTCAGGCCCCGCGTCAGCTGGCTCGTAAGTGCGACACGGCTTACGGCGTCATCTTGTCTTCGGCTCACAAACAGGCCACCTCAAAAATCCGGGGCCTTTAGTCTCATTATGCTCTCTACTAAAACCAGGCCATCTTTATCTTTCCTCTATATGCATAATCTTCGTAAATTAGATGCTGAATATCAAGTTACCAATTTACTGTGTCTTTTCGTATTGTTAGCATAGTTTCTCGCTATGCCCTGTACGTCAAAGCCAGTCCTTCTTAATCCGCTTTTGCCAGGCTATCTCAGGGGCTGGCCTGCCTTGCTTGGCTGCTTACAACCATATCGATTCTCTTTTGTTTTCACCCTATTATGATTGTTACAGGGTCCTGTTGTTTAATTCTTGTGACTGCAGAGCCTTGTTAGTTTGGGTTGATGCTATATGTACTTTTTTGAACACTGAATTTCTCTGCTGATCGTTTGTCATGGTTGACCAGGCCTAGGGTCTTCTGGACATTAGATTGGCAGTTTCATGTTTAGCGATAAGACGACAAACTATATTAGCATGCACAATGTAATTGTGTGATCAACACAGACGGTAAAGGTGTCATTCCCCAAGTCCACTTTCTAGATTTTTTTTTAGCATCGATATCCCGCCACTAGGTTTTCACAGCCTCGACAGAAGTATGTCACGATTCCACAGTCATGAAAATTCTACCAATAGGCGCTGTGGCTGGACAATTGCAAGTCTGTAACGCTAACTTTATAGTATGGGTTACTGGTACAAATATCTTGTTTTGTTCTTATTGCGCGACCTAGAAAAGCACCTACGCCAGCCAATTCCATCGCTGATCCATCTCATATGATAAAGGGGGGTCAACCTCCCCTCCTCTTTCATGACCCTCTTCCTTTATTTTCCCGCTATACAGATGTGCTCTATATTCTATACATGCTATATATGTATGTACATACAAGCACTATTAGTCACTAGACGACTCAGTATCCTATACTTGCATACTTTCAAGATTCCGTCGAGAAAATCCATAGATTAGCTTGCCCCCCATTCAATGCAGGTTCACACAGCCTAACGCCTTCTACATTATGTTATATCACATTGAATGAGACATTTCAACTAGTAGCTGTAGATGCAATGAGTAGCAGTTCTCTCATCCTGATTCGGCGTTTACCAGGCCATAACCAATCATACTAACCGCCATTCACGATATGCTCTCACAGTGTCCAACAACTATCTGTATACATGTATCTACCATTGTAAAAAAAAAAAAAAAAAAACTCCTCACAATGGGCCTTTTTTTACGGCCAACCACGAAACTTTATTCTATCATCAAGCGAAAGTACACTAAAGAGCGTCGTATCAACCGAATCAACTGTTGCCCAGAGTTCCATAAGCCTCGTCGAAGCTCTATCGAAGGTCCATGGCTTCAGGGGTCCAGGGGTAGTCATGCTTCCCGTGGGATTGAAATATCTGATCCGTGCTTGTCACCTTCCTGTCCGTTGCGCCAATCAATCTTGTTCTCTTGAAAATGCGTTGCCGGCTTCTATACCGCCTCAATATAAGGGTTTGTATAAGGGTTAGATATAACGTACGTAGAAGACATGAAAACTAGGGCAGAAGGGATGGACGATATATCAAGTCTCGAATTCCGACAATACGACTAATGATAGAGTTTGGTGACAGACAGAATTCCAGAACAAAATAGCGTATAATCCCTGGCAATAGGCAATACAGAGTTTGCACTGAAAGGGCAATAAGCATTGTATGATAGTCCAACATATCACTTATTTCTTATGCTGCCGAAAAGGTCCACGAGAAAAAGCCTATTTAGACACGATGTCTTAATATCGAAACTAGGGCTTTCTTGTTACGATGTTAATGCTATCAATATAGATGCCTCGCCTGTCTACATGTAGAATAAGAACTGTATGTACTACTGATAGGGTGCATTTTTGCATGATGTAACTTACTCTATTATGGATGGATACGGCCGAGCCGGTCAATCATAAGACTCTGAGCCAACGCAACGAGATTGAAACCAAGCGTCGTCATTGTTTTAAGGTTGCGAGAAAAAAAAGAAGAAACAAAACCGTATTCGGGTACATGTAAGTTTGGATACTTCTTCCTAGCCTGTTTTTAAAGAGCATATTTTAGTCAGCGGAGGACAACTAGATGCAAAGCAATATAAGAAGCGAAAGTACATGGTAATTTACAGAAAGACGAGTATAGAAAGAAACCCCGGAACGCACATTATAGGATAAAGGATAGCCAAGACAGAAGCGAGCGGTAAACGGATTCTGATGCACATGCAATGCATGTAGGCGAAGTCAAAGACACAATAGAAGCAATCACGCCGCGACTCTGACCAAAGCACACTGTCGGTATCCGGCGTTGTCACTATACATAGAATGTACTATCGACACTAGTACTTCATTTTGACTTTCATCTTTCGTTAGTCATGAACAGCCCTCTTTCCCGCTTGCGTTGCTTGTTATGTTTTAAAACTGGACAAGCCTCAATAGAGAAAACAAGAAATTGTTGCGACTTTGTTCTTCACATGGTAGACCTTGACAACACATTTGATGATATACTAGAGACGACACAGGGGCGGGTGAGATGCGCGAACAAACGGTCAATGTGACGATCCTAAAGCACAGTAACGGACAGCTTAGTTGATCATACAGTGTGATATGGCCTGTGTTTCTAGAACTGCTGTCTGCCTAACTTGATGTTTGAGAAAGCGCCGAAGCATGCGTCAGTCTATTCGTCACCATTCATCTCCTCCATGGTCAATGTTTGACAAGAAGTTGAATTAGAAAAAAAATTGATGGCGCAAATCCGGGGCCCTTATGTGTTTTATCAGGACTTCATGTTATATTCCACGTGTACACATCTTGGCATCAACTTTTCAAGTCGAGGGAAATGATGGAATGATAACAGGATTGAAGAAAAAAAGTCTGACACACTAGAGGCTCGACCAATTCGCTAAAAGCCGTTGGACTGGCTAGCTTCATGGATAGCTTCGGTCTGGCCAGAGCTTATTAGGATTTTATTCTTCGTACAGTGAACTTAAGAAAAAGAGGTACACTACTGTCTTCTAACTTTTCTAAAAGATATTTCAGATCAGAAGACTCCGAGCCAACCTCTTCTTTGATGATCTTGAGAGAAAATATATCATTATTATGTAGCTCAGTGTACGTCAGACCATCTAATCGCTGTCAAAGTGGTCGTTCCATCGCTTGGGCTGAAAGAACAAAGCATAGGTGTCATTTGATTGAACCAGGGCCTCTGGAAATAACTAGATATCTCTTAGGATAGCCTTATGTTGAAACCCGCAATCTAGCCTAGTTGTAAATTTAGAAAATCTCTCTATTGCGACTCATTTACCACCTTGCGTACGTTTGATTTTAGCTATTTACACTATATACTTACTACAGATATATGTATGTGTGTATGTATGTAACTACAAGTAGGTTCTTAAGGACAGAAGTTTAACTAAGCTTCTACAGAGCCCCTGTTTGGTTTACCGTTTTAATATAATTTTGCGCTCGCGTTATCTTCTCGATGTACTGGAATTTTCTTCTGGCTAAGCTCTGAACCCCTAGCATTTTGTGGCTTGACGTCGTTCGCTTTGTTGCCTCATAACCAAGGCGGTATCGTTCGACAGGGGCTACTTGACGGGCGATCTATAAACCCTGGCGTAAACCTCGACCCACCCTTGCAGATTCCGTGGCACAAACATCATCAGTAGTCGAGATAATAAGCCCCAACTAGGGTTTATTGACGTCTAACGATATATTAGGGTCAAACATCACGTGTTCCAGTAGAGACGTAAACGATTAATAAATAAATAAATAAGCCCCGCTTGTAGTTTTGAGTCCCGCGATACATTAAAACTATGCGATACATACTATTCATGCCAAAGGTTAATATGACTGGTACACTACATTCAATACCTCTTAGTCAGCAAGTATATCACATGAAATGAAAAGAAATATGTCATTAGGAAGAAGATCATAAAATCGTCATTGGTCGTAAAGAAATAAGATATCTGTACCGACGCACCTAATCTAAATGTCACCAGATCGCTCCTCAGCAAGATATCAGAGACATCTGGCAACATGAAGTCTACAGTGTGTCCAGAGATATAAATAGGAATATTAACAAAAACCAAAATATAAGAGTGGCAATAAACAAAACAATTCGAGTGTAAGCCGCACCAAACAGAAAAAACAAAGCCACCATACGATTATAGCACACAAGAGAACCACCATAGACGCTTATACATCTGAACATATGCTAGACAGTATGTACAACATCTTAACATAAAAAAGCCACACAGGCGGCCTGCTCACGCCTAAATCATAGACTTTAACACCACTTTATGCTACTGTAAGCAAGCATGGTACTTGATGTGATCGGATTGGCCCAACCACATATCGCAACGGCCTCACCACCGCCTAGTTTTGGGACGAACTGCATCTGAGATATCTCATTGGCAGCTGGACTAAACTGGGAATCAGGATTTGGCGGGGGTAGCTCCTGTTTAGGCAGTAATAGGAGGGAAAAATCAAGAAAAAAAAACAAAAGAGGCGAACGGCGGCCTCTCTTTTGTGACGTCTTGCCTGTAATAGATTGACAAGGGTTCCTTCAGTTTGTAACCTTTATGACCGGAACAATGGCCGAGCCAATGAGAAGCCAGAGACCAACGTCAAGTGTGAGTTAGCACTTTGAAAAAGAGCAGTGAAGCCATTGATACCGGCCGAATCAAAGGAATAAAGTGTAATTCTTATCGAGGCCGAGGTAGTCAGACGAGACGAGAGAGGAAAAAGACAAATGGAGGAAAAAAAGAAAGCAGATAGCCAGTAGAACTAAAAAGGAGTAAAGAAGAAACAGAAGATAAATAAACTTGATGGGCTGCGGGAGCGCAAATCTAAGATAAAATAGCAAGAAGCTGTGCTTGATAGTTTGTAAAAGAAAAAATCGGGAGGGAAACTGGATGAGTGGTGAAATTCGTAACGTCATAGAAAGCATTGACTAAATGAAGAGGACAGGCGATTTAAAAGACGAAGTTGGCAGCCTCTAGAGAAAGTCACATCGATTGTAGACAAGAGCGTGGCCTATAAAACGTAGCAAAGAAAGAAACAAGATAATGTCGTCGAGATCTGGACCTGGAAAGCCCGGTGGAAGAGAGAGCCACATAGACGGATTTTTGAGATAACTTTTAAGAACTTTTTTTGTGTCAAGAAGAAGATGACGTTGAGGGAGTAAGCCACCTAGGAAAGCCAACTAGCATCAAAGACGCCTAGTAGGAGAAAACTTAAGCGCTTGATAGGGTTGTATCGGAGCATCTACATTTGCCCCAAAGCTGGATAGGGACTGTAGTTCCTAAGGCCCGGGTTGCACAAGACCCCGACGAGACATATAATAGTCTATATAATAGGCCTTGCATGGAGAACAAATGCTCCTGGACCGTGATTATGATTCGCCCAATATGTAGCAAGAGAGATGGGCGTTTTGTGACGAACATAGGCTGCTATGCGAAAGAGCCAGATGAAACGAGATGTGATAACGATAATAGCGAATTAGAAGAAAAAAACACAAGAAACAACGTATTTGAGGTCGAGGCGCGAATTAGAGAGCCGTGAAGCTGTTCAGTCGCCATTGTATCGAGAGCATAGGAGTGACGAAAGTGCGAATGGTTGTAGAGCTAGAGAACTAGACAGACTAGAGAGCATATAGCAGGCCTAGTGATAGAGTAGGAGACAAGATATAGGGGAATGTGGTACAGTCAAGATGTACTAAAGCACGCTGGCCTCTAATTTATTCGTAAGAGGCGTTGGAACTGCTCGATGAGTCGGAGCGGCCAATGCGCGGGTGAGCGCCGGTCGGTGAGTGGCCACCGGAAGCCAGAGCATTGGAGTGCTTGCGGGACGACGAGGTCTTGGAGCTCCGGTGCTGTGCGGTAGCATGATGAGCGTGATGGTGCATAGCGGGCACAACGGAACCGGAAGCCGAGGCCGCATGGGCAATGTCCGCAGGTAGGCCTTGAACTACGCCGTTACGGGCTAGCATGCCGCCGTTGACACTGAAGTTACGGCATACCATAAAGGCACGCATAGCAGCGTTCTCTTGGGCTAGCTGCTGCGATTCGTAGGCTAGATCGGTCTGGTACTTGCGGCCGTTGACTAGCACAAAGCATGTGTAGCCTGAGCTACCGTAGTAGGCATCATAGGTGGGATCAAGCCAGCCACGACGACGGCAGAGGCCTAAAAACGAATAAGACGGTTAGCTTTAGCGTTACATACGTACATCTAACGCAGACCAGGTGATCAAGCCTGGCCCTTTCTTAATTTTGCCGTGTATTGGTGATGCTTCATATCTGGGCTGAACTGTGGGGAGGGAGAGAAGAGACCAAGTCTAGGTGAGGCTGGACATGGTTGATAAGCACCTCTGCGTATGCCAGCCTGTAACAGATTGGCTACAGAGATGTAGCATTGGTTAGGACGAGATCTTAGACATGCGATAGCCGAGTATACTGGCTTGGTTAATCTTCAGATTTATGTCCAAGAGACTCTGCCCAAGCAACTGGCGATATCAGCCGAAGCATGCCGTCAGATTTGATGCCCAACCATAGCCGGGGTAGGCTTGATCGAATGTAGCAGTAACTCTGTCTGTCTGGCTCCATATAGCGCATATCTTAATTCCGTGCACAAAGCTTTTGCAGACGTGACCCTACTGGGAGATACTACCATGAAGCATACTCAAACAGAGAAGGGGAAGAAAGGCAGATAGATACCCAAGCATAGTTAGATTAACATAAAAAAAGGCACACGTTGACTTACTCTCAAGGTATTCCATATAGAAACCAGACATTGTGGATAGTGATACAGGGGTAACAAAAGTGAGGGTGTTGAGGTTGAGTAGGAAGTAAGTGAGGTTCAGTCGGACTGACAACTGCTCAAAAAACTCGAAACGAGAGCTATAGCGGAAATAAATGACAAGATATATCAGAAGAAAACGAAGGGCAGTATAACAGCCGAGGTACAGACGATATAGAGCAGACGTTGACGACAGTGGGAAACTGCAGTATGAGAGAAAGCAGCTAAGTGTCTGTTATAAATAGAAGGATGATAAGGAGACGTCGGAGTAGGTCAGAGATTCAAAAAAAAAAAAAGTAAAATAGATGGTTACGGAAGAAACATGAAGATGAGAAGAAGAGAAGAAGAGGCTTGGAAAGGCTGGATGGGAAACAACAGATATCGACGGTCTTATATATAGCAAGATATACTCAAAGTATGAAAGCAGTGAGGAGCAGCTGTGCGTAGTACCAGAGCCCGAATATTATAAGATATTGGTTGTGGATTGGTGGAAGGTATGGGGTGATGTATATAAACACATAAATATGAATATAATAGCGGTAACAGAGAGAAATACCGTGATAGGCGACGAGAGCGAGGAGGGAAGGAAGAAGAACAAGAGAATAAGAATGCACGGTTTATTACCACGGGCAGAAATCAGCTAGGACCGTACATATAAAGCGCAACATTTTCAGATTCACTTTGCAGACTGTCCGGGTATCATATACCATACCGCTAAGAAAAAAAAGGTCGACTTTTTTTCATTTCTTTTTTTCATAGTATGTGCCATGGCTAGAAAACAAGAAAAAGAAGGACCATGTCGTAAACTACTACAAACCACCTAGTCAAAGGAATAGAACAAATATGCAAGTCGAAAAAATAAAGTGATTTTCAGGTTCCCATATCAAATCGAAAAATACCGGGAAAAAAACAACCAAGAAAATCGGCAGCCCGGATTTGGGAAGGAGTATATGTGTTTGTAACAACAAATAAACTACACTATATCTCTTCTGTAAATATGATCAAATGAAGCTAACGCCTGGCACTGGAACCGCCCATTCCACGATGCTATATCAAGGGGAGGGGGTCCCTCATCATGAACATGGATTGAAAGAAACCAAGGCTATAAACTCTCAAGTCAAGTATATGTTTCTAGTCGTCAAGTAGACAAGTGCCTTTGTCTAAATTTTGTCTCCTACTAGCTCCAAAAACAGCCGTTCTTCGTATCGAACGGCGAGGGGTGTAAAGAATAACGACAAAAAAAGCAACCACCAAACTCCGTCCTATACTTTAGCGTTACAGTGACAATACAAAAGCTTATAGGCGGCCATGAATAGTTTGCCTTTTTGCTTTCTTTGTTCCGAGCATGATCAAACTAGAACATAGGAATTAGAGACGGACGAAGAATCCACCTCTTTTCATGTTTTCACTATTGTGTCCAAAAATGGAAAAGCAAAAAAAGAATATACAAGGGGCAATAAATTTGCAGAAAAAAGAAGCAAGTTGTTGGAAGAGATAGAACCGCTGGCTTCTTTGTCAGGAGGAGTCCCAGCTTCAAGGACCAGGGGTGAATATGGGGGAGGGGTGTCTTTTCAGCACAAGAAGTGATAATCTCTTCTCTTCGATCCACGGTTGTAAGATAAAGACGGCCAGCTGTTACATGTCACAGCATGATTTACCACATCTACTACATCAATAACAAGGTAGCTAACATGTGTTGCAAGTCTGAAAGCACTATCTCTTTCAGATCTGCTTCGTCCCCCGTTTTCTTATAAGCTCCAGAAAGGCTGAGACAAAAGAAAAACCAGGAAGCTTGAACAGTAGAGCCGGTATAACAAAGGCAAGAACATGGAATTTGTTAGGCCTGTGATCGTAATCATATATAGATGCTATGTTATATGTATGTACATTTGTAAAGTCATGAGGATTTACAGAGCCTGCCTATATGCTACATAAAATATTGCCAATATGCAACAGCGGACTCTCGTGGCGCCTACTATGCATTTCTATGCCATGTTTTTCTTAAGAAACCACCAACAAAAAAAACCAATGGAGGTTGATATATCTAACTGCTTATAATTAACGACGATAATTCAAGCTAATATGATGGATCTTGGTTCATTTCGAGGAACGACTCAGTAACCAAACGATAACAACATGATACTATCACCGCTTAAAAAAAGATCGAGTCCTCCATGTGTATGTTATTGATTACCGACGAATATGTAGCTTGTTTGCGTTTTCTCTTTTCGTCGTGGCTGACTAGTTTATTTCTCGTCTAGGGCTAGACCCTTGGAAAAAAAATACATCCTAAAAGAAGCTAAGAAAATAATATATAAGATTCCTGATCGGGTTAAAATAGCACCTCCACTTTAGGGTGTGATTTAGGGTTGAACAGAGATATCTGTGATGTGCTAGCTAAATTCAACCAGAGAAAATAAGGAAAATTGCAAGAAGCCTTCAATTGAATCCGGCGGCTCACAATATTGCGTTGCAACCACAACCCCTAAATGTAGCAAATAGTAGTTAGCCCCTCTAAGTCCATGATAGCGAAATTATCGACTTCTTGATAACTTGTATTGCAATTGTGCCATATTAGAATATCTTGTACACGCGTATGGGCAACCGTTACAGTTGCTCTGGAGGCTGTAGTTACACTCTTGTCCGTTGTATTGTCAATAACTTTGGCCCGCTGGGTAATTATTGTAGATATATAGCCGGTCCATTAGTGGGTTGTAGTAGTAGCGATCTATCATATTATATTTCCTTTTTTCTCTTTTGTATTATTGCAATTATAACTTCTCCGAGCTATCGTTTTCCTCACTAGCCTTCCGTGTCGAAATGTTTCTCGTCCGAAAGTTACATCAACGAGTGATGATATTGATTTTTAGAATAGAATTAGGGAGACTGGGTAGCAATAAGAAAGAGCTAAAATACCATATGACAACAATATTTAAAAACAAAAGATAAATGCCTTCATACTATTAGCAGTACGCATTGCTAGGTCCCATCTAAGTATGTACATACATATATATATACATACATTTATAGATATATGGCGCTTCTCAAGAGAAAAAAACAGCTGGCTCGCTCTTGCTTGGTTGGTTTACAGCTGTGGCAAATGGCTCTGCAGCCAATCCCATCAAGTATGCATCTTTCATGATAGATCTGTTGTTATGTCAGTGACAAAGAAGACTATGGGAGGAAAAGTGACCGAGAAGTCCTGATGTAGCTAGTGTATAGACGATCCCGATGTGTACTGCTGATAATATAATTTTGTTGGTTGTAGTAAAAGACGGAAAATACTTACCTTGTCGTCCGGGCTTACGAAGTAGAAGCGTTTGTTTAGAGACTCGCCTTGCTCTGGGAAATGCTACTAATGCTACTAAATTATCTTTGTTTATTTTCCTTTGTCCAGTTTTCTATATAGAAATATACGTGGCGATCAGTTAACAGCTGTAGTTCCAAGCAAAGAAAAACCCAGGGTCTTGTTCTGGACAACTCATACTCTGACTGAAGTCTCGCCCTCTAAAGCCGCCCAAACGTAGGTTTGCTTGTTCGTCATCTGTTTTTTCCCTTTTTTTCTTTTCAACAAGCGATCTAGGTATCATCTGAGAAAGCCCAAGCTTAAAAACCCTTCAGATGCTGTATTTTTACCGCTGCTACTGGGATCCTCCTTGTATTGAATGCTTAATATTGAAAATTTGATCAATTCGACTTCATTTTATTTTTGTCTTTCAAGAACTATCAGTTACATACATCAAATTGCTATACCGCCTATACAACTCTTGCCACCCTCGAATAAATAACACAAAAGCGAAAATCAACGTGGACGGAGGCAAAAAGGAATGTAGAGGTACTACAGTGTTATACGACTGTTGTGGCTACTAATACGGCACGAAAAAGGAAAACACAGAAAAGTTATGATGCCTAACACAAATACAATCATACCTGACTTCCCCTCATCTTCGGGCCTCTAGCAGTCAATAGCTATAAAGCAATATGTACTTGCATACATTCTTGGCACTAGATTTCAAACACTAAATTCACACTCCTGGATCATAGTATATGGAAAATAGATCCATAAAAGCATGTTATATCTTACAACGTTCGTGACGATGTTGATCCTTAAGACATGGTCATGAACGATCTGACGTTGCCGATCTGGAAATAAATGAGGTTAGTAGAAGCTAACCGCTTACCAATCCTGGTAGTTCCATATCACCACTAAAAAAAAAAGGTTCGTCAAGATGTAGCCGCCTTGATAAAAACAGAAAGTCTGACGAACATACGGTGTGGTGAGGTGAACAATGTAGGTTTATCTTCTATAATTCTTTATCTAGAATATAATGTTGAACTCAAAAGATGGGATGGACCAGGGGCTAGAGTGCCGCAATACATGGATATCTTGCTAGGTAATTACCGCCGTTTCGTGTTTCGAGTCCGAGTCTCGAGTCGAGGTCTCAAGTTTAGGCGGATTCATGGGGAAGAGGAAACAAATGAATAGAAGAGCAAGTGCGATGAACTAGAGTAAACGTCAAATTTAAACTAGTTTCAATTTTTCTTTGAAGAGTAAAATCGTACCAAGGCATGTCAGTACGCAGTGATACATATGTATCATCTGAGTCCCAGCGGTCTATTGCCTACGGACACCTGCAAGACTGGAAAAGGGCGTCTATAAGGTTGTGACTGTAGCATAAACGATCATATTGTCTATAGCACGGCCATTTGTATACTTACCAGTACTGATAATTTCACTAAGATTCGCCGTATTTTCTCCATATTTTATCTCAAGGTTTGTATGAAACAATAAACTACACACATGCACGACTGTAGTGTATGTATGTATGTATACAAATACGTACACAAATATTTTTAACCTGAGGAATTTACGCATCTAAAGCTGTTACCGCCGGTGTTTCTTCACCTGCATATTCACCGCTTGAACGATAACAAACAAACTTACCTGCCCGCCTTTTTGCATAATTAATGCTATATATTTACCATCTACAAATATACAAAGGCCTTGCTGGATCATTATTTTATCTGGTAGACGATATTGTTTGATATGTGAGGTTTGCTTCCATCGATGCTGAGAGATATGGCTGACCAGTTTCAATATCACGCCAGCTGTCAAGCGGAAGGATTAACGGAGAAACAAACTGGGCCCTTTTTTGTTTGCAAGAAACGATGAACAAGGGCAAGGACGATACTTAACTACAATAATAGAAACAGAAGACAGTAGAATAAACCGGAGAACACTCAGGGGTGTATGAAACACTGTGACCAGCTTTCTATTGATTGGCGTCTGTTTCATGACAGTGAACTGACTTGAACAGAGTTTCTGACTACTAGGCTTGTATAAAACTAACTTCACAAATACATTCTGACCTAAGAGAGATACAGTTTTATTACTTGATCTCTGCTTTGGTATTTCAAATCATGAGCCCCGACAGCGAAAGTCGACTTAGAAGGTTAAGCAAAACACCCCAAATATACATGAAAATGCATGCGCTTGGGCCCTACGCGAGTAATGTATTCAGAGGGAAAAAGCAGATGATCCTGACAGATACTATGATATAAAAGCATGTATAATCATCTGGAGCGTACACTGCAATACGATGGTAGACTGTGGAATATGTCGAACTACATCATCATAGTTACATATATACGTATGTGTAAACTATCTCCTCAGAATACTGAAACCGCAAGTCTTAGATCTTCATCTGACACGCAATATCTTCACACGTCAGATATATATGTAGATGTAGATTGCCAAGATAATGTAATCTATCGTCAATCACATGAATGCGTGGAATCATTGCTTCAAATGTTTTATTTTTGGTAGAGCTGTAAGTAAAGGGATACAGTCATATATTCTTTCTCTGACCTAGTTGCTGCGTCACTTATTCAACGTGGAAGTCTTTGGTTGGCTTGAATCACCTCGGAAGTCGTTTCCTGCTGGATCAATCAAGGGAGGAAAAAAAAATGCTATCTTTTACCAACCTGATGGAAAGTAGGAATGGGCTTATATTCCTCTAGCTTGGGAGCGGGGTGAAAAGACAACAGGAAGAAAGAAGATATAGTACATATGACGAGATTGGGACTGTTGTTTTCTGCACCTTTGATACATCCCACTCCAGTCCTACTCTACATGATACTACCCCAAAAAGTCGTTAGTAATGCTTCTGTCTATCAGCTTGAGCTTTCAGTGTAGGATATGATGTGAGCGTACTCAAATATCGATATGAAGACTTTTTTCCCCAAAATACTCGTTCAAGATTCATCTGGAGTTTCATCTGCCTGGCTTGCTACTGGTATTAATACATATGCATAGTACATAGTTGTATGGTGATGTGTTGTTCAACAACAGTGAAGACTCCTCATCACAACAGGGATAACCCCTGGGTCAATGATGCAGTTCGATTAACAATCAACAAGTAAACCTTTCATGCCAGCCACGAATTTTCGTCCGTTCGAATATAATGATTGAATGAAAAAGGACACGATATCAACGGAGAGTGCATCTAGTTGCCAATACTTTCGTCAGGTTGACAAAAAGATAGAGTTATGTACATATACGCAATCCATCTATATGAGTAAAGAATATGAGGCTTAATGCCGTTAGTCGATGTTAATGATTACTAGCTGTATGCACTGGAAACAAAGTTTAGAGTGGCCAACTACTGACGAATCGCCTATGTCTATATATGTATAGATACAGATATATACATGTACATAATTACAGTAGGGATATCCAGCCTATAGCACATGACCGCTGCAACTGAGGTAGAAGCTCTTAAAAACCCTGTACTACTTACTTATTACAAAGCTATTGTTCAGAATCCCAGTCCCTAATATGGACGCAAAAACATACTAATTGTCTTGCTGAGATACCACAGATATAGCTAACAAGAGTCTTGTAATTCAACTTCTAAGAACACCAGTATTTAGATTCTTGCAAGCAAAAAGAGAATTTCACCGTTTTCTTGTTTTTTGTACTTTTGTTTTCGAGCCCAAAAAGGACCGGTCATACAATTCAAGCCCTAAACTAGGCCGTGTTCTCACAACGCCACATCCATGAAATCTCGAGAAAGCCAGGAATCCCCCTGTTAAGATATATCCCTAACTTGCCGATTTCTTTTACTTATCACTCATTCAAAAGTTTTTTTCTTGGTCATATGAGACTGAAAATTATCTCAATGCCTATCCTATTGATAGATGTACAAGCTTACTAATTTTCCGTTTCATAAAAATTCCCTTTCTCTCGTTATACATGTGTATATTTAGTAGACAACGGCGGTCTAATTCCGGGACGTGATCGTCGCATATCACTGGGATCTCAGAACCGGGAGCTGACAGTATACTGACTATCAAACTTTCCATCTTCAAACCGTGAAAACAAAACCCAGTTATATTGATGCCCGAGTGAGGGGCAGCAAAGGTGCATCATTACCGAGATCGTAATCTCTGATATAGAACATTAGCCTATATTAAAGGGCCCTTCTAGGCACATCGGAAGCATCTACTGCTTAGTGCCCAATAATTAGGCAAGACCTATCTATATAAAATTATCGTAGGAAAAACAGCCGAAGCGGGCATATATCCTCCTCCCTTTCCTCTCCCCATCCACTGGAACAATAAGCGGCGCTATCGAAGCACACTACTGCAACTATTTAATTGAAGTTGCCACTACACAACAAGCCATGGGGGGGATGAGTCTCGGTCTCTTGTTGCCAATTGGAAAGGATATCCATATCAGAATTTTCACCCACATTCTAGCGTTTGTCAACGCCTTGATGTTTTATCGGCTAACAAGGTAAACATATATGGGTGTTATAACACACGCTTAATATATGCATCTAGTTTCATTGGCTGTAGGTTCAAGCCCAATAATATCAGCATCTTTGATGTCTTTTTGTTTCTTTTTTTAATTTTTAATTTTGGGTCTTGTTCCATACTTTTTGGAACTCTTGCTGCTGCTGCTGCTGCTTCATGCAATGCAGGGTGAGTTGGCAATGCTGCCCTTTTGCTCACCTTCCACCCCATCTTAAATTCCTGCCATTTATCTTTCTTCACTTTTCTTTTGCTGATTTCCGAATGGCATGAATATCATGCCGCTCTCAATCAGGTGACAGGAAAGAACACTGAGCTTTCCTTTTTAAAGACTTTTAGATTCTATTATACATAGCAATATTCTTCAGCACAGTCTGGTCAACTGTTACCACCATTTCCGGTATTATGAAGCTATAGTTTTCTCCTCGGCTTCTTAGTTAGCTTGTCAACTGGTCTTGTTTTAATCCAATGTTATTTTGTCTGAAACATGTTTTCTTCTTGTTCATACGTAGTGGGAGAGGTCAATCACTTAAAGCCAAATTCATGTGTGTATAATCTAAGATAGGGGCTGTCTGAGGAAGCTAGCCTGGCGACTCTTTGATGCATCTCGGTGTACACTAAAGTCTACATCCATATGTCATATGTCATTGAAAAAGCAATTCAAAAAAGTACACATGTAAGTCCTCACAAATTGAACCAACATCATAACGATATTTACACTATATCGATTCATCACTTTGTGTCAACGATTAAAGCCAATAATACTTGAAAGTGTCATATCGCATTGAACGGAGTTTTGCCTCCTTTTACTCCAGGTTGTTTTAAGCATCACTCCCTATAGATACCAAAGCTTCTATGATATTAGTTAGCATGAGAAGCCTTCCCCTCTTTCCTACGATGCAAGCTCCATCTTATGCAAAGCATTGACTCTCCTGTACCAAATCTGTGCCGTAGTCTAGTGGGAATTAAGATGGATGGAAGTCTTACTAGCATCATTAGATAAGTTTAACAAGTATAGCAAGTAGCAATGATATAGTGTTGTCCATCAACAACTCATGACACACGTACAACATTCGCCATTTCGTATACGTGATTTATGGCTAAAACGAGACAATCATGTAAATTACCTAATCAGGCAACTCATGTGTATAGGGTATAACCCTTGTTCGTGCTGTTACTCTCCGCTTCATGTAAGATAACTACATCTGAGTTCGAACTTCTTCAGACAGATATCACGATGAAGACTAGAAAAATCAAAAGTCAAACATGGTGGTATATATTAGTAATTTAGATGTTTTCGCTCCCATACAGAAGACTCATAAACCCTACGTCGTATATTTCAATAAACGATCTTGAGCAGGATTATCCACCCCTAGTTTTTATTTTGGTATCTTGTATCTTGTATCTTAATTGATTGCTGGGCGTAATCTTGCTGACGGAATCAAGACGTGAAAAAAAGAAATCTTTCTAATGAATTTTTATCCAATAGTAGAGCTCAATACTAGCCGCCATGTCGTGCATGGAGAAATCTACAGACAGTTTGTCGCCTGGTGATGACAGACCTTGGACGTGTTGAGTACAAATTTAGTCATTGTGGTCTTTGCATTGCTAGCCGATACTGTAGAAAAGGAATAGCTCGGGGTTTTTTTTGTCCTTTTACGCGTCGAAGATTATTTGAGACACCAAAATGAGAGATATTCCGGGCTGACGACTGAAACTAGCCGCTTTATAGCTACAGATAGTTGAAGTGCCTTTATGCTCTAATGCCCAGGATGACTTGGTGAGTAGTACGGTGATAACATGGACTACTCTATTGGCCACATCAAAGGCACACATAAATAATACACAGTCACATATCTGTACTGATATAGATAGCATTATTCTTACATGCAGCCACATTCTTTTCACCACACCATCTTTATTAACAGGAACCTCCTTTATCTCAGCCCGACCACTCCCAAGTGTTCCTGTCACCGAAAAATCGAAGCTTCTTGCATATGGCTCTCCACCTTAAGTGGACATGAAACTGCAACTATCATTGGCTTACACAGCAAAAAATCATACCTCATGTTCTCTAATATTTTTCTGTTCTGGATGAATGGAGGGCTTTTCTAATTAGCTATTGTTCAATGTTTAGAAGTAAAGATTGCCACACTAAAGGGACGTGTGACTAGTATCTTAAAAAAACATATGCTTCCAATATCATGTAAGATAGGAGCCGATAATCATAGGTGGTCGTCAAAAGAGGCCTTCTGTTGATTGAAATGCAACATAAAGATGCCCGTGATCATGAGTGCTACACCTTAGCTTGACTTGAGCCACTGGAGTAACTAACGTTCTCGAAGATGAAGCGCTTGGAATAATACATATTGAATATCTTTCACACAATGTGAGAGCATAGTATGGCTCCTTGACACAGCTATGGGGAACAACTGGTCAAGTCTAGGAAAAGAAAGAGTTGGTAATTATCATATTCTTGCTCTTTACGTGACTTTGAAAACATAAAACAAACGTCATATCGTCAATCTAGAATCCTACAGTTGAAAGTGTAGAACGGATATGTCTCTCAGAAGTCCGTTCGGGTATAAATCCCGTTTTATTCCTCCTCACCAGTCTCAAGTTTGACTACTGCTAGTAGCTTGACTAGGTTACTTGTCCAAAATCCTGTCTGGCGGTGAGAAACTAGCTTTAACCTACAAAGGTCTCTGCTTGGTAACTTGTGTTAAGTACTTCATTTACGTGATTTTATTTATATACTTCGTTGTTTACTCGCCCGTTTTCTTTCTTAGGCGCCCCTGTCATAGGAACCCGAGGTCGTTAATCTAATGAGTTATCTTGAAGATGCATATAAGTAGACACCCTTAAGTATAAGTTGAATACAAGACGATCATAGTTAGAATCTGATACACCGGCGTCTCTATCATTGACTTATTCTGGCCGCTATATGCGCAGTATCTTATATTTACATATCACACTGTTGCTTATATTTAATGTCGGCGCCAAGGAGGGATGAAGAGACGAAGATGGACAAGGTTGATGAAGAACTGCATGTTTAGTATCCTGATAGTATCATGAGTGGATGCAGTGTCGATGTGCACAATGTATGCACTATATGTGTATCTGTACGTGTGTGCATCTGCAACAAACAGACTGTTAGGTCAGGTAGTAATACTACAGGTAGTATGTAGTAACAACAATATTGACTAGCCTGTACATATGTATATTGTATGTTTTGTCTACCCTGAGTTAGTGTGACACTGTTGACGATCTCCATGGTGGGATATGCAGAATCTTGTGTGCATAGTCACACCTAGGGACAATAAAATCCAAGCCGAAAGTTGCAACTGAAGAATAAAGGCCCAGACCGAGGCAGCAGATACCTTCGTCGTCTTTGTTGGTAGCATTTGATGAAAGAGACGATTTGAGGGCTGGAAACCTACGTTGATTTGCTTCCTTCCTTCGTCTCGCCTATGTTCTCGATGTTTGCCAGCCTATTTGCCTATCACCTTTTCCCAGCGAATGCGACTTGGTCATGTTTTATAGTATATAACACTATAACACCCCTCACACAAAAATCCGTTCCATATTTTGGTGACGATGACTTCTGGCGAGTATGGGATCAAAACTATATTGACGTTTAGGCATTCGGACCCCACTTCGAATAGCTATACCTAAGTAGTTGCTACTAATTAAGATAACCCTGTCTATCCCCCACCAAGACGACTCGACGTCGAGTATTTTTGGCCTGGTTTGGAAGTCGTGCCTGTTTTGGGCGTCACGCCCAATCTACGATTTGGGTAACAAAAGGAAGCATTTCTGTCTTTTGAGAGACTTGCAGCTCGCTTGGGCTAGTAGATTCGTCTTGATGACCCATGTGTGTTAATGTAGTAAGTTTGAGTTGATTTCTGTGTGGTGAGCTCATAGATGACCACGCGATACGACGACGGGAACACTACTAGCCCTTTGTTTCCTGAACTATTGTGCTTATTGTATAATGGGCTTAGCTGACAATTAAATATCGACCTGGATGGGATCGTCTTGGGGGCCTTTTGAAGGTGCCATTTAATAATTTGCAGCTTCATGAAAACAGTGCTCTGGGTCATAGTCTAGCTTCTTTACATGTATAAAATGAGCATGGATAGTTCAAACAAACTCTTAAATAATAGGCGACTATGATATACTAGATGATTAAGAGAGTTTGGCTGATAGTTGGGAAGAGGCGAGTGTGGAGATACGTATTCATAACTATGTAATAGATGTATAAATAGGGACAACATTTTGTACACCTCTGAAATCTACTTCTGCTTTGTAGATTTATGGGGGCTTATACGTTATATGGCTATACGATATTTTTCTTATCTTTTGAACTACGGTATTAATTGAAAAAAAAAAATATGAATGTCATTTTTCGATTGCATAGCCGGTTCGAGGTAAAATTCAGGCTCTTACCTGCCATATCATGGCGTATGTAGTCATTAATTAATACATAACCTAGGCAATGTGATATCAAAATATTATAGATGTACTTCATCGAGGGGCATGTACGCATGCTTCTTCCTAGACCGGTCCCTGGCGAGTGTCTCGACCACGTCTCCAGTGTTGATTCTTATGATTATAGAAACTTGGGTCAGGATAGCGATTAATATCTGCATTCCCTTTGCCAGCACATCGAGACGGATGAGATAGACGGTCACTGAGCTGGCATCGACAGGATAGTAGTCGACTAAGGCTAGGCTTGCAAATCAAATTATGTTGTTCGCACTATGGTCTGGAAGAGTGTCGTAGCCTGCTTGATCTTGGTTATATTTTCTCCGCAAGTTTCAGACGACATACCCGTGCTGAATGACAGGCTTTTGAGAGCTACTACTCCGTAAGAATAGGATGTATCTGGTAATTTTTGTTATTAGTACGAATATGACTGCTATTACGACATGGCCGTACTTATGGTTCACTTTGTGATTTACACGTATGACTGCAAGGAGCGTGATATGTTCGAGGGGGCTGGCCATTTCACATGTTGGCTATAGGCCGAATAAGGGACTATGCTAGTATAACCTTGTCAGACAAGATAGTAGCGTGTGATGTAGTATGTAATATCACCTACATATATATGTATGTATATATGTATACAACATACAGGTCAGCCTATGCGTGGTATCTCAAGGCTTGCTGATGCAAAATTGTAAAAAGTAGTTTAACTTGTAACATAGGATATACTGACCAGCACAGGAGAGAAGTTTTTATTTAAGACTATGCTAAAATTTCAGTGCTCTCGACGACTTGAAATAGTTCTTGTGGTTATCAGATATCAAAACCTTATAGTCAATCTAGACATGATATCTATATAATGTATGTACAATCTAGTCTATATAGAATCTTGCCCGAGCTACCGAGTACTACTACAACTAACAATGGTCCTGATATCTTCATAGCTCTATAGCTCCATAAGATTAAATGATAAAAAAAAACAATGGTCCAATCAGGGACGTACCGTTGCCGTATCGCCATTGGAAGGAATCTTGCTTTTTTTCATGTATGTATGTATGCATGTATGGTCATATATGATACACTGTATCTTGGCATAGCCGGTACCTATGCTTAGATCGACAGTATTCCTTTCGATTAAGAAAAAAATGCAAGTTTTACAAAATCATAAATGATGTATATATGTACACACACCCACAAACATATATACATACATATATATATATATATATATATACGCATCATAAAGAAGGTTAAAGGGAGTACACAGTGCAAGTGTAGCCCCGAATAGCAAATGGCACATACGAAATGACTATGCTTGTCCAATTCCTAAATTTCTACTATAAGTATCATATTGTATCACTGCAAGTCCTGCCAATGACTGCTTTACTGTTACTATTTCACCGAATATGAAGCACTGGTACCGTAGACAATTAAAATAGAAATATATAAATATGTAACAGCATATCAAGAACTCGCCATCTTTTATAGAGATTGATGCGGTGTAGAAGTAATGGAAATCAAAGCCGGTGGATAATATAAGAAAAAAGAGGATATGCTTTGATGGGGTCCCGATGAGACGTTCCCGGTGAAGCATATACATAGTACGTCTAAGATTTACTCGGCCGGCTATATGGATAATGGATTTATATAAGCCCAACGTCACAATCACCTTAGCAGACTCATATGTTGTTATAAGAAATCGGTATGCTAGACCATGGAGGCAAGCCAATGCCAATATCATACGTACGTACATACATGTACTAGTAATAGTACGCACATACATATACATTTTGTCTATACCTTATATGCAACGCCCGCATATATGCATCGGAACCATATATCTTTGCAGCAGTTTGCTGGCTGATTTCCATACTAAAAAGAGGGGATTAGATGAGTTGGCGGCCACTTTTGATGGCCTTCTTCTGCATGTATCTTGTTTTTGTTTATATTTCGTGGCCATTTCTGAAATCCTTTCGATTTGGCCTACGAAGTTAGTTGATTATTAAGTATTTTGATATTTCAATAGTTAGTAAATTAATCGATACAAATGCTACCGGTCGGATTTTTTATTCATATCATCTAGTGACATGCTTATTGAATTATTGAATCATTGAATTATTGAATTATTGAAGGTGAGTCGGGCCGTAAATGACAATCTCGGATTCCGCGATGACATTTTCGTGAATATTTGGTATTACAGCAAAAAAATTTGCCTTTCATATTCTATCTCGGATGCCTACGCAGTCGCCAAATAATATCTATTACCCCTTTTATCCTGCATTTTTATTAAGTGATTTCATCTTGTATTATATAAAGTATGTGGGTTGAATTTCTCCTCTGGAATTATACATGTATGCCTACAATATATTTCATACAACCTTTGTACTTCTCCATAGCTCTCATATATGTACACATCTCTATCACGTGAGAGGTCATTTGCATCATTTTCATATATTTTGACTATCGTCTTCACCAATCTTCTCGCTGGTCACAATAGTCTTGCTTACATGTAAGCCTAGCTTTTGCGCATAACTAGGCTCTGTTATGAACAGATGTGTACACTATAGGTAGGTGAATTGTTATAGATCATTTTTTACCTAAGTTAAGTCAGCCTCTCTTTTTCTTAATGCATATGGGAAAAGCATGTTCGGGAACTCTTCATATAACCAGTATATTATAGCCAAATAATGAGCTATATGGGCGTGCTTCTCCCCATATCCACATACAAATATATCTGTATGTGTGCCAGGTGACTTGAGATTGGAATTGTGGTAGGCTTATTACCGCTGATGTGAATGGCATCCTAACGCGGAGTAGGCAGAGCGGATGGAACAGTGCATATAAAATGTGAGAAAATATGATAGCATTTCTATAGAACTATTTGGCTATATCATGTTATGAAAAGTGATAATTCCAACGAGTGGAATGGAGGCAGAATTCTCTTGAATTATATATATATATATATATTAGATGCTATAAGCGTTTACAGCACAACAAAGAAAGAGCATGAACCATATCCAGAAAAGATTGCCTCCAGTATCAGCTCATGGCTAACTAAGCCAAGGATGTAAGCTACGTCGATAATGATTGAAGCTTCTCTTATCGACATGTTGTACGCTCTCAAAACACAGGTTTATTAGAGAAATAAGCAACGACATCATCAAGAGCTTTGGGTGGAATGACATATACTGGATGTGAGGGGTTGACACGACTTTCTTCGTTGAAGATCTGCTCACTTTCAAATTGGTAAGGTGCCACATCCCATTTGGTATAGTCACCTGTGGTTTCGTCAAAGTAAAGGTTCCAGCTGTGTTGAGCCGAGCTAAGGCCTGCTAAGACATAGAGCGTATGATAGGCGTCGGCACCTCTAAGAAAAACGAGAAAAAGAGCATGTTAGTATAACGGATATAGATGCGCGGTATTGCTTTAAGGGATAAAATGATATAGGTCTATAATAGACTAACACACCGCTTTGATGTAGGTTGTTTGAGAGCCACAAAGGATGATAGTGAATAAATGACCGGCAAACGGAAAAAAAATAAAAGAAGAGAGGAGGAGTTATGGTGTTAGGCGTGACATCAACTTACTTTCCAGGCTTATCCCGCATACCGGAAGTGCCGCCACGAAGATTTTCATCCTGGCAACACGCTAGAATGTAGCGAATCAACCCCTCTCTGCTCATGATACTCTTGACAAATGGGGTGTCAACAGGTGAAGCATTAGAATTAGCGGCTTTGGGAGAGGTCGCTGACAGGCCCTCGTCTGCAGAAAGTGCTCTAGAAGCGGTAGAGGGCATAGTGGATGCAGATGTGTTGGCCTTGGAGTTATGGGAATGACTAGGGCCATTCAAAACGGCCTCGAGCAATGGCCAGCACCCGCCAGCCCAATGGCTATAGCATCCATCCACAAGCTTGTTGGTGCGACCGGACAGGCCACCTTCGGGGGCGTTTTGGCGGGCAGAGAGCCAAGACATTAACCGTGGAACATCGAGATATCTATTAGAAGAGAATGAAAAAGGTATTTCCTAAGTCAGCCCACGTTTTACTATACGGTGTAGGTGCATAAGAAGCAAAGCTGTGAGAGGAATTGAGTAAAAACTAAAAGAAAAGCGTCAGATACTTTTGGTGTAGGTAGTGTGCGAAGTCCGGATGTTTTGCTTTCAAGAGAAAGTACTAGCATGTACATTGCATTTGCGTCTGCATCCCATCTGCATACATTGCTTTCTTGTCAACTTCTTACTGGCTGAGTCCCACTTGAAGAGGGGAAAAAGCATCAACAAGAGAGAGCTGAGTATTGGAAATGCAGAGAGTGTCGGTATTGGGCCGCCATCCGGATTTTTCACTGAGCTACGCCACACTGTCGAGAACTGACAGATTAAACTGGAACTTACTTAGAAATCGACCGGTACGGGGTATCAAGGATAGATAGACATCCTAGGGCACAGAAGGCATATGCACCATGAGCCTCTGCATCTGGCCTGCCTGATATACCGCCTTCGTATGTTTGACCTATGTATTGTGAGTACTTTGGCCATAATCTTGTTATATGCACTTTATGTACATCGTGACAGAGTACTTACATTTACGGACATATTCGGGAAGATTTGTGTACAGGTTGAAAGACTTGTCAACTTTACCATACAAAGGCGACGTAGGTGCCAAGTCCAATGGAAGGCCGAGAAGCGAGATCAATACAGTCGCGCAGTACGCTCCTCTGGCAGCATTAAGATATGTTAGTCATTGTGTTCATTTACATGCTGCTCGATGCATATACAAGTTTCGCCAACAATGCTGCAATTGATATCACAATACACCACCCACTTGAGAAGCGGTATTGAACGACGAATATAAGAGTTGAAGTGAAAACGATATCATACGAGGGGAGTATGAAGGAAGAGATAGAAAAGCACAATTATTGCCTTACCGCACGTCAACTTCACCGCCATATGCCATCTGGAAGGCACCGTTTTCTTGCTTGAGTAGTGAGAGCCACTCCCACATTGCCTTACGGTCGATCACATCATATGCCGCTTCACCGCCCACAATCACAAGGCCTAAAACCGTAGCATAGGTCGTAGCCAAATGTGAGGTATGTCCAAAGCCGCCACCAAAGCCTCCCGTCTTATTCTGTAGATACCCGGCAGTTTTTACCATGCCTTCGCGGTAAGAAGTGACATCTTCGCCAAGCAAAGCCAATGCACCAAGACACCAATATAGAAACCAAGGCCTACTAGCATCAGCTGCAAAGTACTGCGGAGGCATGCCACCCAAAAAACGTTTGAGAAATCCAAATAGTTGGGTTCGTCTTAGTGTAGGGATACCATGCTTGTTGTAGTCAAACTTGGTGGGCAGATCGGCAGCAAGATACGGCATGAGTTCTTGCAGTGTGTGCTCTTGTAGACTAGAAGTATGAGTTTCAAGCAGTTCTGGAACCGGTGGAAGCTCTAAGAATAAGAGCGGGATGACAGGGCCATTGACGCTAAGTGCATCGATATCTTCCCAAAGGTGTTCATCGCCTGCCAGGTGTGGTGCAGAAGCCGGATTGACAGTGCTAGTAGAATCGGTTGATGCCATTATGATGATATTTAGTCAGACACAGCTTTATATATGGTAGTATATGATAAGGAATTGGTAGCGCAACGATAGATAAACTCCGAGTTTAGCTTTGGGCACGATGATGATAGTTGTATCGAAATTATGGAAACGGATGACAGGTGGAAGATAGAACAGACTGGGAAGCTACCCAGAAGAATAGAAGAAGACAAAATATAAAGTCAGCTTTGTACCAGATTTGCCTCTTCATAAAGTCTTTCGTATCTAAATGTCCTATGTGGGGTTTCTTTGTTCGATGGCTATTACCCAAATTCCCCATCTTTATGGCATCGTCGTTGCCATCTTGGGCTTTGTCCTGTGGTGGTTGAAGTTGATGAAATGGGGAATGCCCCACATTTACAAGCTGAGGACAGCCTACTATTGGCTGTCGGCTATTTCTCGGATCTAACAAATTACTTCAATCATCCCTATATTCAGGAACAATCGGTCCTGACGCAAAGAACAATGCCATATTTGCTATTCATGATCAGAATGAATGAATGACTGACTAACTATCACTGATTATCCTCATCATGTCACCCAAGTGCCTTTCTAGGACTTGTGATGTGACCACTCACTGACCCAAATCATAATAGTCAGGTGTAAATTCTCTAAGCGACATTCCAATGTAATCTTAGTGAAAGCATACATGTATGTATGTAATACATGTACATAGAAAAACCCTTGCACAACTTGATAAACAAAAAATAAAAAAGCATGTTCGATACACTAAAACTTTCGTTTTTGCTAGTTGCCCTCTCATACGCTTGAAAGTCATTGCTACTGCCTCGAGGATGTGATGCTTCGGTGGGACAAACATTATCCTCCTCAACTCTGATTGGCCATTGAACTATAACCCATGTCTAACTATATGTGTGTATATTGTATGTTGAGATGAAGCATCATGAGAGGGATATCAAACACGGAAACTACCCTTCGAAGTCTGAAGCCAAGGTGAGAAGAGTTTTCTCTTATTGTCTAGAGATGTTTTCAAATATGACTCACTATCACTACAATCATCAAGGATCATCCAATTTATTACTGCTCATCATCGCGGTCATCAAGGACTAACTTATAAGTACTGTATTATTTTGTTTTCTCTTTACCGAATATAGTCTAAAGTTTTTTTTTTTTTTTCCAGAACAATCATCACATTCTCGGCCACCCTCAAATCATCACAACCACATTCACTATGGAGGTAAGCTTATCAAGCGACATCATGTCAAACATGTCACAAGCTGACCAGATGATGAGCATTTAGTTTATTGTTGATTTAAATGAACTAATCAACACCGATACCCTTCCAGATTACTTCGGCGATGCTATCAGTGCCATCGATAGAAATGCGGTGTCAGAAGAAAAGTTCAAAGACATTTATCAACCTGGCCTACCCTCCAAGGCATCCTTAGACAAGTATCAAGTATCAACAAACGGTTGTTACATGCAATATAATGCATCACAAGCTTCTCAAACCCCATGTTTGCCATCCTCAAACATCAAAGACTTAGCGGATAGTGAGAATGATATATCCCAATCCCAGATTCCGCCCCACGACATACAACCTACCAGCATATCCGTCAACACGGAGTTCTCGCCGGCACTAGCAGAACATAGTATCCCGCCCAAGGTTGGGAGAAACATAGCACAAGTGTGTTGGAGTGAGCGCCTAAATTATTGCCAGCATATTATCATGCAACGTGCGGCCCAGTATTGCTCATCAGAGACTCTCGGTTCTATTCAGTCTATTGTAAATCGACTAGACCATCCGCTACGAAACAATGTTGTTCTTCGTGTCCCTCTTAAAATAACGCCCCATGATTCTCTTCAATTTAGCGGCAAGATCATCAGTACGATTTCAACTTCCGACTCCCCACAGTATAGTAGTGGCAACTTGACCTATATCGATGCTGAATCCCAACCGAGTTACGTGGTATACGGTTACAACCCAAGGTCATTCGAGGCTTGTACCGATCTCAGTGTCGTACATCAAGATACAGAGGCAGCGTTACCTTTGATGCCTTTCATGCAAGTAGTTTTCAACTCCAACCCGGATGAAGCCTACGACGAGCAGATGCCCTTGTTAACTCGATTGGTTTCTCCCATCACATCAATCGAGGCTTTGACATTCTGTGCCGAGTATCGAGCTTCAAAGATCAACATCCAGGGTGATTGCTTCTTTACTATTTGTATAGATAAGGATCAAGACAAGGCTCGGCTGTACATCACGTCAAACAAAGACGGTGTGTTTGATAGTGTTTGTATTTTGGAGTTTAGACTTTCTGACCCTCTAGAGATGAAGTTGTTTTTCGTCACAGTCCGGGCAATACTGGAATGGGGTTGTCTAGAGCGTTCTATCAAGATTGCAGCCCACTATGGTTCCAAAGTGCACAACCCAGTTTTCGACTACGAGCGCATGACATATTGGGCACTCGATAGTAAAAAGCCAGGCTTTGAGCGTATCAACTTCTTCCCACGGCCCGAATAGATGTCGGGCAAAGGGTTAAGAGATTTGATTGAAGCTCATCCCAGATCTATCTGAGATTTTGACTGTCATGGTGATTATCGAGTACTCGATGTGAAAGCGCGGAGTTCATCTAAACTTGTCATATTCTACGTAAAATGACATGCTGCATACTATCCCTCAATGTATCGATAGAAAGCGGGCGTAACATTGGTTCAACTAGCAATAGTTACTAACTGTGTATTTGTATAATGATACTTGATATGATATCCAAATGCAACTTGTTACGCATACTCTTCGGTTCCAGTGCCAAGACCGTGATTACAATCAATCCAGTCATATCTGAGTACATATGTATGTGTTGGCACTTGGAGGCGGTATGTGAATGATAACAAAGATTAACCTACTCACGTGCATGCTCAAGAGTGCCCATTTGCCACTAGTGCCTTTTCGCAGCGTGTCGATATGTAAGGCCGCGTCTCCAAGTCCATACATATGTATAGTGCTTATCTCCAGAGTATACAACGTAAACATTGTTATAGTTTATATAGATCATATTAATATAAGGCGTTTTAGTATGTGTATAATTGACTCACATGATGAGAGCTACACCATTAAGACACTGCAAAATCATGGGCAATGATAGGTGTGTTAACACGGCCTTGCTAATTGTATCCAATGCACATGCATATTGGTGAATTGGCACTATCACACATTGTAGAGAGGAGGGGCTCGAGGAAGGTTGACAAGATTGCATAAACCAAGACTCATCAACATCACTGCAAAAGCATCAATCAAGACTACGCCGAAAATACATAGGTATCTGTTCTACTCCTGGTCCCTCACGTTACATGATTACAGTTGGATACTGCCGCTCAAAGTACAGGTTACTAAAAGCTATGTTCTCTCTTGAATCTAGATCATTGTCATATTCGTTTCTCAGCTAGATCAATAGCACTGCAATGTAATACAAATTCTCCTCCGAATAATCTTTATGCAGTGGGACTAAATCGCGGTATTCCTCCACCCACTAATTGAGGAAGAATCAGGCGGTAAAGAATCACTAAATCAAAGGGGAGCGGTCAGGTTCAGCCCAATGATACCAAGCGTCTTCCAATTGTCTAAGCTGTTCTTAGTTATTCGGTGTTCTTTTATCCCGTCAGCCTGCAGGGAACTTGTCGGCTTTATTCAATTATAAAAGAAGTCATACTATCGTGAGACCCTTTAGTGGTAGTATGTTATAGAAGTCTAGCCGTACATCGAAATGCAGGCGGTGATGGAAAAAAAAAGTCGGCTTTAAAAGATGACAAGAGCGGTGAGAATTACATATCTTTGAATATTGTCATTTAGTGCCCAAAACGACCATTCACCTACATAAGGAAGGACGCCATTATGGCACAATATGCTATATATGTAATATAGGACTAGATTTTGCACTTTCATAGCCTACTCGTGGCGCACGACGATCTTCCCCACGATGCATACCAACAGCAAGATCAAGCAGCTGGTGCTACTTATTCCTATCATATACTAAGCCAGTCTATTACAGCGCGGTGAGAGCCACGCTAAGCCTTTTTAGTGCTTACAATAACATCATAATTATCATTGATAAGAGCGGTTAGGGTGATCAGTTTATCAAAGTTTATTATTAAATCATTAATTCCCGATTTTCTATCAATCTCTTTAACTTTAACCAAGGAAGATATTTGGCTAACAACAATCAAATCACGATGCTCTCATTTCCCATTAGTACCTACCCTACCATCACGACTGATAGCTAAGTCGATACACACAAGCTAGTCAATAGTCCAATGTGCATGTATGTACGTATTGTATATTCGGAGCCAGCGATACTGTAACATATCCTGCATAGATATTCTCTTGCTTTCTATGGCCCATTCTTACATAATTAACAGCACTAAGGAAGCCGTAATCATACGTTAACATACGCCCAGTCAAAGCTCACTCATTCTTGATACGTGATGACTGATCGAAGCCTGATGTAAGGGCAATATCTTATAACTTCAAGATCATGTTGTAGGCGAGAATGATTTCAGTCGGTTCTACGACTTTGACTAAACCCCGTAAAAAATTAGCAATTCAACAAACTCAGGCGTAACCCTTATGTCATATATACTCCACATCTTCATTCTCCTCACAAGAATCCATGGTCTTACTGAGTCCACTCCATTACTACAGAATATACATCTAATGCATGCACTGATGACTCTTATTCGTAGATGCATATAATCGCGCATAGCTCTCCTGCACAGCACCTACCATATCATGAGAGGGGGCTTTCCATCGTGGTATTTTTTTAGCCTTTCTATTTTCAAGCACGCAAAGAGGTGGCCCAATACGTTAGGGTTAAGCACACACTAAAAGCTACTGGTATGTGTACTGATGAATAAAAGCCGTTGTTTTTGTTTTCTTTTCTGGGGTTTCTTCTAATTAAGCCTGTTTGTGTGCTTGCGGAAGAGACCTGACATTTGATTTCATCACAATTCAAGGAAAACATATGTTTTACTATATCTGCCTAACTGAATAGCTTCTGCATGGTACATACATACATATAACTCGTGATAACTAGCGTTTTCAATACATCTGGCTCGATCACGTTGTAATGCAAATTATGGTGTCACAAAGGGTGGTAGTCTGACTACAGCAGCTGTTTGAAGAGCCTTTACTGTGTTTAAAAGTAGGCTTTGTATCTATACATCGTTACGATTTATTCGTATTGATCTTGTAAACCATTCGTCTAGCTTATCGCCATTACAAAACTGCCTCGAGTTACATCAATGACAATATCAAGCGGTCAAATGAGCGTATATGCAGTGTCCCGATTACACAAAGAAATGATAGCATGGCTAAGCTGGTAATGATACATTAAGTTGAGTCTGATGTGTGTGACTTATGCTTAAGGGCGTACGACATAACCCTCCCCTAGTTAGTATTCCACATGTCTACCATATAGATGCCGTCAAATCATTTACTCGTGTTAAAATGATGCTGACATATCTCGGCATGCACGCGGAATTGCCCTTATCTCTACCTGTAATACATATATTGTATATCAGATACAATACTATCTCATGATAGTTTTCACATGAATTACATGACTAATTTTTTTAGAAGTGCCTATCAAAGCTGTTAGGAAAGATATTGTAAAAGTCGCCAAAAGAACATGTTAACAGCATTAGCAATAGAAAATGGAGCTAGGATTCTTAATGCGTGAGCTCCATCAGTACGAAATGAGGAATTTTGATTTCTCAAATAGCAGTGTTTGTCATTACATGATAGAATTCTGCACGATACATATAGATATGTATATCATCGTTGTAAAACGATTTGAGACAATGACCTAATAAACACTATTAACATACTTACATAGGACAAATTCAATATCCGGCGGGTAAAGGGCTTTCCTGATTTCAATTTCAATATGCAGAATTAAATTATATGATAACAATTGCAGTGGCGTTAAGCCAGTTTCCTCATTCCTAGACATAAAGTCTACTTCACTAATATTGATGGGTTCCATACAGAATGCCCAAGAACGCATGTAAGACCACTGATATTATTACGTACGTATCGAGAAAGATGTATGTATACCAGGCTGGCGCCATGTCAAAGACAATTCTTCCGTTCTGGTTAGTTACTCATCTATTCATTTGGGGATTCTGCCGTGCCGCCATTGGCTTACCTCTGCCCACGTTATGTTCTCGTGGCCTCTACATGTGACCGATTGGAATGTATCACACAATCACTTGTATTTTAGGCAGGCTTAGCACAAAGTCTGGACAAGTTGAATGTGCTGTTCATGATATGTATATGTATGTGTACTTTGTACCAAATCACAACATTCATAACTGCCATGAACCGAGAACTGATCAGATACACTTGGTAACATTTGCCCAAATGATTCCTGATGATAGACTATCTTTTGAAATATCTGGATATGACCCCCATATCTGTTGTTGAAAATCATAGTATGTGTTTTGTCATAGCTTTTCAAGTTATACATGCATTTTGAAAAAAGGTAGTGGAAATTTCACAATATGTACTATTTCTTATGTTGTCTCTATGAACAAGGCAATATAGTGTTTCGCTTATCAACTTATCGCAGTAAAAGCGGTCAAGACTACGAATGCTATCAATGTAGTTGTAGTATTTGCGTCAATGATGAGAATGGTACGGTACAGAGCAATGAAGCTGAGACATAATGATGTAATTCCTATCTTAGCTTAACAAAGCCGTTACTTGTAGTTCAATATTGACACCCTAAACATATAGGCTAGTCTCGAGTAGTGGCATTGACAATTAAGGCCTAGTGTAGAACTATATCGAGTATCTCAGGTGAAATGTTAAGGATCGTGGAATAGAAAAAAAGGTAATCAGTTTGCATCAGCTTGGTTGACTGGAGCTGAGACAGCCTCCTTCTGCAAGGGATCAATAATAACTGGAGAACTCAAGAAAATAAGGCTAGGGAAGAAAACAAAGCCACAATATGCATTCGACTATCAAAGTACGATTAGAGACTCTTGTTATTAAGTCTTGTCCTGGTGAGATTTAGACAATTAAGCTAATACATATGTTTGACGATTGCACACTGAAACGAGTCATACTCATGGAAGCCATGTCTTGATCCCTTCCGAATATTGCGGCCTCTCTTATGTGTATAGATATATATATGCGGCAGCGTTGAAGCCAAATACAAACTCTTTTAAAAGGTTCATACTGAATAACCCATGTCCTTAGGGTTTGACTAACATATGGGTACAGGGGTAATTCCTCGCCCTGTTGTCAAGAGTTTGCAACAACATCTAAAGATCTTTGCATCAAGACAGCCGGGCTCGGCGACGAGGCGCATGGCGAACAGACACTGTAGTAGTTTAATGTATCTGTATTGCTACTATTACCACTAATGATCGTTCAATCCTATAACGGTGCTCAGCCATATACAAGTGAACGCCTTAAACCACATCTTAGACTGCGCTATCGAGCTTTTCCTGGCTGCTGACACTATTTCCTTAATTGTAGCATATCCTGCAGGTGCAAGGATCTTGCGGCCAGCAACTTCAACTAGGTGCAGCCTGTCCCAGGTTGCTTGTCAAGGTATACAACTATAAAGCCCTCATGCTTCAGGTCTCAGGACCGACCAGATAGAACGGAGAGGGGAAAAAGAAAAAGAAAAACAAACAATATAGCATGAAAGGATTGTTTTTGTTGATTTTCTCTTGTTTAAGCTCTCAAGCTAGATGCACTCGAGGTGTATAGTCAAGTTATCATGATGGCATTTGCAGATGCCCTGTCAGGAGGGATGACGATGTGCCCCCTTCCGGTCTTGTCAAAGACCTTATATCAGTGATGTTACGCGATGTACATCTTCTGTTTCTGGGAAGGAAGGTAGGAAGCAACACATGTTAAGCAAGACGACTGTACCGATATCAGGTTCAGAGTCTTGACGGTCTTTATCGTCAGATAAGAAACATGAAAAACAAGGCCTGGATGTCTGGATGCAAATGCTTCATCTGGATGTTCAGCTCTTTCTTGAACATCTTGGACCGTTTTCTATTCAAAGTAGACATTGAACTCATGTCTCCCTATGAACACATAGATGTACAGGTAATATATGTATGTATGATAGCTAGCCCATCCCTTCAAAATATTGGTGGATATATTGCCGCCTTTCTAACAACAGCGCACATCAATAAGAAGTCACATCGATGACCAAAGAATGTTGAATCTTAGCCAAGACGCCTGCAAACGAAGCACTGGTGAGATTATTTCTATATATATGTTAATGATATGTCTATATGCACTGTAAAGTAAGTTCGTCCCGCACAGAAGTGTTCTCAAGGACTAAATTTAGTCAACGTTCACGGTCATATATTAGCCAACTAACTGCTTCAAAAAACATGCAGACTCGTTTCTTCATGTTGTCCAAGAACGTAAAGTACGACACCTTTTCTTTTCCACAATAAATCAAAACTCGACTGCGCAGCATGCATTCTTTCAACTTGCCCCTGGCTTTGATATCAGGATATCAGAATAAGGATGGGGTCCCCGGCCTAGCTTAGCGAGCTGTATTTGTTCTTCCAATGTCTCCGGCTTTGAATCTATGATGGATAACTCGATATGGAGGCTTGAACAATAGATAAACCCCATTTCTTGATTGTACAGGGGAAAATATGAAATTTTGAAGTCTTGGTGAAAGAAAGAGGGTTCACCGCTTCTACACATCATCATACACATTCTGCTGTTCTGAACTGTTTTGGCTTTGATTGAGAAATCTGCAGGTTCTAATTGAATGCGCTATCCTTGTGCGGCCCGTGATAGCCTGTAGTTAGACTTGGAAATTTCATGCCGCCATTCCCTCTGTTTGTCTAGTACAACTACATGAATCCTGATAAGCCCTTAGTCAGGAGGTAGATAAGTGAATTACCTACAGATTCTGTCCAGTTTTTTGTGAGTATCATTTTCATCTGTAAAGGCATGTTTGCAAGTCTAAACGGACTCAGTCATTTTTTGTATCTCTCTCAAGCGTTCACACCCGGATATCGAGAAACATGATGTTTGAAGTAGAGGACTTAGTACGAGCTAAGCAAGGTATATCTTAAGCAAGGTTTTCCCTCGATCTATCAACAACTAGCGCCTAGGCTATTTCTTTAGAAAAGCTAGAAAACGCTACATATTAGGAAGAGTTGCTGAACTTAGAGCGACATATCTGTATGTACGTAGTTGATACAAGATCTTGACTTATAATGAAGGAAGAAGATGGCTGGGGAAAAATATTCTATTGACTGGGATATAGATCCTTTTGTGACCCCGGCCTTCCCCTTCTAGCAGTTTTGCTCTAGAAAGAAAAAGGAAAAAATAAAAATAAAAAAATCAAGACAACAGATAAAAAACCCGCCGATGCATGTCGGGGCCTCCTGTTCGTTAGCGTCGAGTTCACAACTAAGCTAAGCTATATATGTTTTATGAATGTACATTATGTACAGGCATACTGTAGTTATGTGCTTAAAAGATATTTTTTTTTTATGGCAAACAAAAGTAAAAAACAAACCAACAAAGACACTAACATTTCGAACAAGAGGAAGCTTGAGGCAAACATGTCACTAGTTTGCCCATATCATGGCGTATATGATACAATTGTTACATCCAACGAAAATTATCTCGTTAGAATACCAAGACAAAAAACAGACTTTTACAGCATGCTCGCTACGATACTACATATAACTCTGTACTGTTATTGACAGAGCCGGAATCGAGTCTTATATCTAGTAACCAGGCCATTGCGAACCCTTCAGCTTCCTGGCATTGCCATAACCTAGGTATACATTGTATGGTATATTTCTTCGCTGTCTGCACCCAAAGTTAAGACAATATTTAACTGTCGATGATAAACTCTTCCTAGGACAAAAAGAAAAGACACAAAGTGGTGTGATGTTAATGGAAGGACTTCCCTTAACGAGTAACCATGGCGAGGCGATGCTGGCCCTTCCTCAAAGGTTTTACTTGGTATCAACGTAACCACACTATGAAGGTACAGATAATTGGCCAGCAAACCCGGAGTCTCTGACCCTGTCACAAATCGACCAAAGCCTAAATGAGGAGCTAGCCGGATCAATACAGACAGGGTTGGAAGAGGAAAACCAACTCAACCTGAGTAAGCAAGGGTAGAGTCAGTGACTCGATTTTGCTACTAGGTCGTTTGTGAGATGAGGAGATATCTGCACATACATAAGGAAGAACGAAAGCCTGGTTGTATAGAGATACACAAAAAGATATCTCGACTAATCAAGAAAGGGTATCATCATGCTTCGGACTAAGACTTGTGCCCTTACGTGATCAGATATATTGTCCGTTTGACCGTGTTGCACTGTACTATGTCAAGCTTGGCCTTACTAGTTATAAAATCTAACCTTTTTGCTTTCTCTTTCCCTCACCATTATAGATAATGGATATCGTACAGCTAGTTGAAAGGAGACAAAAAGGCGAATAGCATCGATAAGAGAAACGGTGATGACCGTGAAAATGTCTCTTCATCAAGCAATACACAGCCTGACGAGGTAGATGGGGTGAACAGGGGATAATCGGCTAGCCTGGCATTAGTCGAAAATCGATTAAAGATCAGAAAAAAAATAGACTCTAAACAGGAAAAGAGACATGGCTTCAGATATTCGGCCTTTCGAAGATGGCCCTAACTGAACAGTGCGATAGAAAAAGATTTTCAGAGTTATGCTTCCTATTGGTGTGATTTGCAAAAAAAGAGTCTTTGCCTCTTAATGCAGCTAAGCTATACATAAGAGAAAAGACTACGTACTAACTGCTACGATAAACCGGTACGCTAAGGTAAGGTAGCAAAGCATCTGATTATGAAATATTTTTTCTGTCTGTCTGTGATGCAGCTAGGATGCCACAGGCTGCGAGAACTGTCACCATGATGCCAGCTAGTCGAGGCAACGGGAATATGAAGACTAGTAACAAGATACAACTAGAGTAGCAAGACCGGTCTGTGCTGAAGTAGTAGGCTTCAAGATTAGACTTGTGGTGGTGGTAGCCACTGAGGGGTAATCTGGTATATTACATATATAGAGTATAAACATATCGGCATACATCATATCAAGATGTAAGTGTAGGAAGAAAAAGAACACTAATTTGCTGCAGCATCACGGTCTCATTGTGAGGCTGCCAACTCAACGGCAACAGCGACATGCTACATAGCTTTGGCCGGTGGAAGAGGTCTTCGGATAAATGGAGAGTTGTTATAGTAGTGGTCTTATTGAAAGCACCGGCTACTGAAGCTTCACTTATTCATAATTAAGCACTATAACACCATAGCTTGTCATGTATGAATGGATAAAAAAATTAGTGGCCTGTTGGAGAAGATAGTTGTGGTGTCATCTGTTGATATTGAAAATGATGATAGATATTATTCTCTATGTTTTTTTTCGGGTTATTTCTGCATGGACCGGTGAATGTCTTAGTAGCTGGTGATGTCGACTAAAGTAGACTCAAGATAGCAAGTAGTAAGCAGGATTAATGAGATATCACAAGTACGATATATCGTCAGCGAGCTATCGGCTAGGGCTTTATGATATTCAGATATGCATATGTGTATGTTGGCGCGATGGATATATTGAAGATGATTTTATCTGAGACAACTTTGAACAGAAATATCGCTTTTCAATTCTCATCATGTCATATTAACAGGCAAGGCAGAAGATGATTTGTTTATTGAGATTGTGGTGGGCTGGGTTGTTGCTTTCTGTTTGCCTATTTTGTTGCCAAGTTAAGAGCCGAGTTTGCGTTGATAAAATCAAGGACGCCTGGGCGTCTACGACTTTAGACCTATTTTTTTCAGATGACAAACAAATGAGCTATAAACGTCACTATTGCATGTTACATGTTGAGGGTTAAAGTCATGCTATTGGTGGCTATTAGTGGCTTTGTCACGTTTTGGCTGCAGGTATCCTGTAATTTCATTATTCTGTATTCTACATATATTCCTATGTATGTAACACCATGATGAGAAAGGGCCAAATCTGCAGCCAGTAATTTATCTTGTGAGATATAAAACGAAATATCTGATAAGTCTACGCAAAAGTCGCAATGGCGTACTGCAATGGTTTTAGGAATGAGGCAACGGCAGAAAGAGACAGTGTCACCACTACCTCTTGGTAGTTGCTTGAAGCCGGTTGTTCCTTTCAACAGCACATTATTGTATAATGCCCCCTCATTATCTACTATCCATTAGCGGGTTTATTGGCTGTCCTACCGAAGAGGATGGGCTCGTCTCGAGGACTCGTTTAGCCGTGGTTCGTGGCCCGTTCAATGGCTCACAACAACTGTTATACATATACATCGTAGATAATTGAAGTTGCTCCAACGGACGCTTGCATCCTTGTCAATATCTGGAAACAAGAGATTGCAGAATTCAAGGTCTTGATGTCGATGGTGTTTGCTGTTGTTACTAGAATAGTTGAAGCTTGTTGTGATGTAGCATGTGGGCTAATCAGAACCAGCCCATGGTACTATGTACAGGAATGAGATCTGGCTCGCCCTGTAAGAGAAAAAAGCATCAACGGTGCCTTTGCGAGTGCTACACTACACCACACTAGTACCGAAGTAAACAAACGAACACAGATACATATAAGCTAGCGCTTTGTAGTATTCAAGCTCTCTCCAAGCTTGTCGTTATGCCCGTGGTAAACATGGGAGGTAAAGCGGAATCAACGGATTTTCGCTCATTCTGAGCTCGCTTAGAGGCCATTGAATCTGTAGTTGTAATGCCAATGTAGTCGATGTTGTCCGTTGCATATCTACTAGGGTCTTAGACGAGCCAATGCTGATGCCATTTGTTGTTGTCCATATGATCCTTAGTAGACATCCGTAGGTAATATGCAACTTCCTGGGTCTACTTAGGAATACATGTACATGCACTTAGTTGAGGGACTCTCTGTGTCCAATGTGTAGGATGCATGATGGAGTCTTGTTGTAAGAAAGGGAGCCGTCCCTCAACTACCAGGTTGGCTGGAGGTACCCTGGCAAGTTCGTTCCCGGACATGGTAGAGCAGAAATTCCTGTTCTATCTTTGTTAGTAATTTTGTACACATTGTACATACTCATGGTACATCTGTATCGAATGACTAGGCTGACTCCAATACATCGCCATTGACCGTTTTATATTAATTCTGAAATCGGCTGTCAAAAGTAGGATGGAATGGGAATGAGGGGAGAACAGATACAATGACAAGTAGAGAGACAGCTAATCAAAGAACGCTAAGATATTGAGATATATCGAGGTTTTAACGCAAGCTGTAGCAAGTATCATCCGTGAGCCGCTGCATCCGAGGCCTCGCTACAGAGGCCATATGTGCCGCATTTACGCTCAATGACGCATCGTGAATACACAGAGATGCAGATGCCATGCCACATTTCTATACATACGACGTATGTGAGTAAATATAGCAATCGCAGATTCGAGACGCCGATGATATTGAAATATGGTTTGTGATCGCACAACCCATTACAAGGCGATACGATACTGTTTTGTATGAGCGATTCTAGCGTACTGTTTCCCTGGTTTGGGCCCACACGGTCTGTGGTTGTGGTCTTTTAGCCATGCCACACAGTACCAATATCTGTACCAAACGTTGCATCTGCTATTGGCTATAATCACCCCGCAACAAAGCTAGGGACGGGGCCCCACCCTATACCAGACAGACAATGAGGAATAGAATAGCAAAAAATGACAATAAATAAAATATACGACTAGGTAGGTTTTTTGTCAGTCTCTCGATATGCACCAGGATGGGCCATCGACAACGCTGCAGCTCTGGATGAGGAGATTGGCGGCGGATGGATGAATGGATGGGACAGGATGGGATGGATGGGATACGAATCTGCACTGTTGCGCTGCACTGCACACATACACATACATGCTGCACTACACTATAATGCGCTATAATGCATTGCAACAGGCGACTATAACGATAAAACAACAGAAATAAAGACAGAGAGAAAAATAAACACAATCTAGGTCGTCTGCCGGCCGTCCAGATAGAGCATGATGAAAGCTTCAGTCATCCTCTGTTGCCCCACCGTCCCAGACGACTAGCTCTCGCTGATTGGCTGCGGGGCGCTGCTTTTGCTCTTTTGGGCTGCAGTTGCTCTTGCTGGGGTTTCGTTGTCTTGCTTCACACCGCTTCTTCAAAGCTTCGTGGTTGCCCAGGCCCAAGGCGTCGATTCTTTCTTCTCTTTCTCTCGTTTTTTATTTTGTTTTTTAGAGGAAAAAAATCATAGGCATATTGTTCCCTTAGCGCTTTCTCTCACTTTTTGCTACTGTTGGCTATCTCTCTTGTTGGCCCAATCCCCTGCGGCCATCTTCGTTGCTGTCGATATTGTCGTTGCTATCATTGCACGACTTCTACTCTGGCTTTTGCCTGCTATTATCGAGAGTCCAAATAGCTTTCTTTGCCCTTGAGAAAGATCCAGATCATTAGAGCTGACGGCGGTCCTTTCTAAGTCTGCATCATAGACGAGAAGCCCGGACAAGTCCCTGCGCATAGCTCCCTCTCTTCCGTCTAAATACTTTGCAGACATACTCAGTACATACATACCCATAATAACATACATCCATATTGTGGCCGGCCACGCCCGCAACAGTACTTTTTTCTCTATTTTTTCTCGAGTGCGTGCAACACTCGGCGTATCGCTCCAGAATCACACAGCAGTAAGAAGCAAGAATTCTTGCTCTGCTGCTCTAAGTGCTCGTATATCCTGCTACCTAGACCTCACTCATATGTCTGTCTAGCAGCCACAACCTCAACACTGATAAAACCCCCTGCCGTATCGTTGGATTAGTCCCTTGGCTTCGAAGTCTGCCTACACCGATTGATAGCGGAAAGGTTTCGTTGTACGTTGCAAGTCTAATCCAAACGAAACAAAGCCTCTTTACACTATCCTACGCTTCCTACCTTAGCCCGGGCGTGAGTTAGCAAACAGCACCACTAAAGAAATATAACTACCTAGAAAGAGCGGTGACCGCCCTTGTCCTGCCCGTTTATTTTTATCTTTATATTTTATATTTTTACGATTTATCCTCATTCCTGGGGTTCTACGATTCCCTGCTTAGAGCTGCATCGATCACTGGCAATTCCTATAGCTTGCTATAGTAGCTCTTAGTACATTGTCTGCATCTTGCGTGCACTTTCCTTCCTTGTCTATAGTAGAAGTCTGCTTAGCTCACCTGGACTCTGGACTGAATTGGGAGGCTTGCTTGCTTTCGCTCTTACAGTAAACAAACCCAACGAAGCTTACTTGCTTTGCCTGTCGTTTGGCTTGTCTAGGAAATCGCATCTACTTGCCGACGCAGCTGCTAACCAAGCCATCTTGGCTTAAGACCATCACCCCCCATCTCTGAAGCTCTCGACCGCCCTTTTTGTTTCCTTTCTCTTTCGATATGTCGTTTGATTACAATTCTGCAGCTTCAGGAGGAGCAGATGCCCATCCAATCTTGAATATTGGCCTTAACACTGCTTCTTTCGACTCTCAACGACAAAGATATACTATCACCTCTTCTGCTGCCTCGCTCCCGCCTTCGACTTCTACTCCCGTGGACTTTACGCCAGCCATCTCACCCACAAACCTTATCTCACAGCATCAACATCAGCATCAACTCCAGCATCAACATTCACATCCTCACTCGCAAGTCCCTCTCGGCTTGCACTCACCAGTCTCCCATATGATGCCCACGTCGCGCTGGTCCTTGGGCCTCGATATGGCTGCTGCCGTGACTGTCGCCGGCTCATCGCCTACAGCTGCTATTGTTGACGAGCAAACGCTTCAACAACAACATCAACAACATCTTCAGCAGCAACAGCAACAGCAGCACCACCAAAACTCACAGCCGAACAGCCAGTGCTCTAGCCCGCATTCACAGCACTCCTCGCAGCACTCGCCGATGTCTTTTCCCGCCGCTCTTAGCCCGCTGCCCGACTGGGCTATGCATCAGCAAAGTCCACCAATGGCTCACCAGCACTCGCCGCCACTGCAGCACCCACAGCTTCCTGTGAGCATGCCGCCCACGGATGCTCAGTTCATCAACGACACCGCGCTGGTCGGCTTCAGTGCTTTTCCCACCCACTTCAACCATGCCCAGCTTGGTATGCTGCCAGCTACCACCCAGGCTGCGCTGGCTACAAGCTTGGCTATGGAAAACTTCAACATGCCCGCCATGGATGAATCTCTCCAGTGGTCAAGCCTGGGCGTTGAGCCGTGGACCGACTTGGGCAACTCGTTGCAGTTGAGCCCCATGCCCCGTATGCCCAGTGTTGGAAGCGGATCTCCAAACAGCACCTTTCTCGATGTGGTATCGCTTCCCGGGTCGAGCTCGGGAATGCCTGGCGACAATTGGGGCATAGTCGACTGGAACACTAATCTGATGGCCCACAACCCCGCCATTTTCAACCCCGGCCAGACGCTTCATCTTCGTACGCCCTCAGATTCTGACTCTCTAGGCCCGGCCTTCAGTGTCATTGACGACTTCCCCTTAGCCTACTCTCCCACGAACTCGGAGGGTCATGACGCCGGCTCACCTGCTAGCCACCGTAATTGCTATCACGATCAGTCACTTCAGCACCAGCACCAACATCACCAACATCAGCACCATCATGCTGAGGGCCACCACATGCATCATAGCCATAGCCCTACGCAGGAGCTCAGTCCTGCTGCTGTAGCTACCCCCATGCCCATCAAGTTATCGGCATCTTCCAGCACCCGTTCCAGCCCCGCATCTAGAAGCACCGGAAACGGCTCCGGTGTCGTGTCATCGTCACCTGTATCGACCGTGGCACGCCGCAACTCTGGCGTTAGAAAGAGCCCCGTTTCCAAGTCCAAGGTAGTGCGTCGCCCTTCTAATGGCAAGAAGGATGGCACTGGTGAGAAAAAGGTTGGCCGCAGAAAGGGACCCCTTCTGCCTGAGCAACGTAAGCAAGCTAGCGAAATTCGGAAGCTTCGTGCTTGCCTTCGCTGCAAGTTCCTCAAGAAGACCTGCGATAAGGGTGAGCCCTGTGCTGGCTGCCAGCCCTCACACGCTCGTTTGTGGCAGGTTCCCTGCACCCGTATCGATATCAAGGATATTGGCTACTTCATGAAGGACTGGAAGGCAGACTATGAGCGTCATCTAGATCATAGCGTCTCGGTGTACAACGTCAAGGGCTTCGCCCAAACCGAGACCCTGATGTGGATTACCCACGGCTACGGCTTTGCTCTTCCCGTCATGGTTCGTGAGGTGTTTGTCGCCGATGACAAGTGCTTCAACGTCGACTGGATCGAGTCCAACCCACCGGAGACTGAGCACATCAACTACCATGTGCGCACTGAACGTCTAGATATTGGCGCGGGTGGCGTATCCCCACAAGTCGTTTCCGAGTACCTTGATAAACATGTTGACGAGCGCTTCCAAGAGTTCGTTGACGACTACTTCGAGGGTACCCCTTTCATCACCGAGATCCTCAAGACTGCTCACCGCTACTACAAGAAGGAGCAGAGCCCGGTGATCCGCAAAGCCCTCAAGCTGGTTATGGCCTACAACTTGACCATGCACATCACCATGATTGAGAACCCTCAGGCGGAGCTTGATCTCGAGGGTACTATTGACGATGAGGATTCCAAGTTTTACGGCCGCACTGTGGCACCTGTTATGATCAACTTCCAGATCAAGTGTGCCATGGCTGACATGTGGCGTGAACTACAGAAGGATGTCCTTGAAGAGCTTTCGTCGCTATATTCTTCTGTGTACAGCGGTGAGCGCCTAAAGAACTGGCCCACCATCTTCATGTTAGCCTCGATACTACTGGCTGTGTGGGAAGAGATGCAATTTGACTGCCACTACCGTGTCGTCGACCCCGCATCGGTGACCAAGTTCTGCACAGACATGGAGACCACTCCCGTCGGTGTCATTGTTGGTCTCTTCCACGCCATATCCCAGAAGCTGCCTGCCTTCACTGACTGGGACACCCGCAAGCACGGCCACATCCTCAACGATAACCCTGCAGTGTGTGATGCTCTGACTGAGGTTCGTGAGCATGTCGTCAAGCACGAGGCGTACCTGCGGACACGCCCCGATGCCAAGTACAACGCGAATGACTTTGACTCTCTGTCGAACAAGTTCCTGTCAAAGCTAGTCATCAAGGCTAACTAAGTTGTATCAACCGAGCTCGGTTCACTGCTCTGAAAATGCCTTTTCTGATGCTTTTTCGGAAATCACAAAAAAGTTATTCGTTGTCTTCGTATATGATATATGATGTCTATCTCGCAAGTACCCATTTACAGCCACGGCTTCTTGTTTTGGTGCTACTCCCTGTTTTCCATATTCTGATTCTTTGATCTCTTTCTTTTGTATACGCTTCGTTTCTTGTTGTCATTCTTTTTTCTCTTTTTTGTTTCCTTATGAAAGTCTAACGGCCGTTGTCGCATGATATTGACACTGCTGGGCCGAGTCTGTGTATCCAACCCTCCACATAAGCGATGGCGTTCGATGTTGTTTTGAAATAGGAAAACCATGTCTGAACAGACACGATCATCTCCATCTTCTCCCATCTACCTTCACCTTTTTCTCTCTTATTTTCTTTCGTTTTTGGTCGCCTTCCCCCAGCTTGCTTGCGTCTTTGTTCTTCTTTGTTCCTTACCACGACATTACCTGTCTCTGTCTTCTATTCTTGCTCTTTGGCTCCTTTTTTTCGACGATTCATGTATGATTGCATTCTTATCTATGCCCTTCCAAAGACTACCCATGCCATATTCTACGCCATTTCTTGTTGGTACATACTTACAACGAGAATAATGATAACGCGAGAATGAAACTGAAATCAATACCGCAATTTCAATAAGCATCCATATATATCTTATGATTTCTTTCTCATGCCCTTGGGCGCCCACAAATATCATGTTTATATTTGTTTTCTTTTCCGTCCGGCTTTTGATTGATTTTTCCTACGTTTGTTTTAGTGCGTTAATGTTCTGTTATTTTTGCGACTTTTTTTCAATTTGAAATGATCTCACGAACCGAAACATATCTATCCATTTGCCGTTTTCTTTCTTTTATGTTGTTACAGAGGGGGAAAGTTAAGGGAAGAGGGTATTTTCAAATTAGTCTTCTAGTGTTTTCAGCTAACGAAACACTATACGCCTTTGAGATAAAAGCTAAGCTCGGGCTTCATAGTCTTAGAGACTAAATGGAATAGCGGAGTCTATGAGAGGAGATATGGAGTTGTTCTGATTGTCACGATGTTCTTGATTTCTTGTTATTATCTTACTATCTTGTCTTGTTTTGGATTTTATTTTTGGAGATACTGTTGGGCGTGGTTCAAGCAAAGTGCATATCCTATTGTTAACATACTTATGTTCCTTTTTCTTCTGAGCACTGCCTTTCCGTTCTTTTATGCTGCTTTATTGAGTTTCTTTCTGTTTTCTTGCTTCTTATGCCCAAATATCTCACTACGCCTATCATCGACGACGTTACGAATGAATGAAATCCAACGCCTAGCCCTCTATTCATATTGATGTGGGTGCTAATTTGATCCCCAATCAAATCAGCATTCGCATCTTTCTTGGATGGACTTGGTACCATAGAAGATACATGCTTACTGTCATTAGATACGAAGTATTAAATAAATAAATAATTTCCTTTGTTAGAATGTAGAGATCACAATGAGTACATGTAATCATTATGCTTTCTTTGGTAGCACTACATGTATCTCCCGCATGAATTTCACTGACTAATATGTGTATGTGTAATCGATGATTAGAGGCACCGCATGTTATTTATGTCTTTATTATCATAGAACTATGTATATTAGCCCTTACTTTCCATTTCTTTATCATATATAGATCGAAAGTTCCAAGTAGGGAGGCTGGTAAGCACACTGCTTATACTAAACTCAAGCAAGCAGAAAGATCAAGCATGGGCACAAAAAAAAAGCAAGGGGCAAAAGATCGTCGGGCAAAACGTGGTTGAGAAGATACGAAGAAAAGAAGATATACATGCTGTGCTCTGGTTTCTATAGCAGTCAAGGTACTGCAAAGGGGGAGGAGAAGAAGCATCGAGAACTGTAATGATGGGAAAAGAAGAAAGACCACATGAATCCCATTGTGCAGGAAGAAGGGGGTGGGGGGGGGAGACAGCAAATAAGCTGTCTCTTGGTCTTAGATATATGGTTTAGACATACGAATCGAAAGAAACCTCCTAAAGACGTCATTGCAGATCGTGTGAGGAATGTTGTCCCAAGATGGTGGATATGTTGTGAACCACTGTCATTTGAGAACAGAAGTTCACATGGCAAGAAATAGCTATCAGAATGCACTTAAGAGAGAAGTTCAAACTTGGGAAAAATGGCAGGGTTGAGAAGGAGGCTTAGAGATGAAAATGGGCGTATAGAAACTCTAATGATATTTGACCGCAATGAAGGCATCGGCCATCTGGAAAAGCTTAGTACAGTTCTATACCAAGACTAAATGCACCAACTCTTTGTTTTACTACTTCTCAGTCATCTTACTACTTCATGCAACGTATACAAATGTGTATTGATTGAGAACAATCTGGCTCGCAACTCACGCCCCCCTAATTCAACATTGATGCAATATAATGGTGACGATCTAGCTTTACATACTATGCTTCCGAGTGCCATTTTACTACAAAGCATCATCATAAGTACCGAGCGGTGCGTAGCAATCTTACTATTAGTTAGTTACAATGTGTTACAAAGTTCCCGACATACAGATACATATAGCATTCCCCTTGCTCCCTTGTGACTATAGTTGCTTGATTCCTCACTCCTTATCCCTTGCTCTGTTGTTGATAAGACGAACGGGCGCAGTTATTATGGCTGTACATACTACTCTAAAAGCACAAATTACAGCTTTTTTTTAGCTCCAGCCAACCCCGCACTTTGGAAAGATGTTCAAGAAAAGCCACCACACGAAGATTAATTGCTGTTAGGTAATCGGAGGTTGGTGTTGCGATATATTTTCATATCGTGAAATGGAGGGATGGTTCTTCCTCGTTGTTTTAAACGTTCACGAGACGTTGATATGTCGGCAGACCAAATTGGGGTCATCCGGATGCTCCACAGTGGATATCTTTAGACATCAGCCCATAGTTTTCCAACGACTTATCAACATCGTGAGAAAGTAGATAATAGATGCTATTTATGGAAAAGATATTGACGTGTGTCTTTTTTATTTCTTGGCTTAAGATTGGCGACTTCAACCGCCGAGATATCGACTCAGGCAATATTTATCCCTCCGTAGTCGGTTCATTGGGTAGCAATATGAGGCTATCCGGGTAATCTAGGAAGGTCGGCCTGACCACATAGATATTACTCAACAATGGCTTTCTTACGGGGGTAGCGACAAGTAGGCGGTCAAGGATATAAAAAACAAAGCAGTAGTAGCTTACGACTGGCTAAATAAAGCGGCCTGAGCCCATTCATGATCAACCACCGCAATAGTTCCACCAATTCAAGTTATGTACTTGATTCAAGGAACTTGGCTGGACCTAGTACATAGTAGCTCCCAATGTGAAACTGGTAAAGCGGCCGATTCCAGCCTCATATTAGATTTGCCTAGCAGATACATTCTGACGATCTCATCTCACTTATCTCTATATATGTATGTGTATCTCGTAGCCTTTCCATAAGTCTAGGTTTCCTCCGCTCCGATCCGGATTTACTATATCTGTATATAATCCTAGGTAGTGATAACAATTGCCAAGTCCGTGGTCAAGAATTGTACTCTATCAAAGGACGAAACACAAGTTATCTTATTTTTTGTAATGGTTGCTTGCCGATCCCATATTCTCCCTGGCGGCACGGCGTCGCCTGTTTTCGGCTTATCAAAAGAAGGCATTTTGTATCTCTGCTTTTTGCCTATCTGCCTAGTGTTTTGTTGCCGCTACTGAGCCTATAATTCTAAGAAGACATAGTGATATGTTGGCTTATGCTAGCAGCGCTAGTACTATTATAGATGTGGAGGGAGCCTACTTAAATGTTCACGATAAGCCCTGAGCAAAGTTCTCTTTGGGTGATATTTGTGTACATGCTTTGTAATATATCCTATCTTGTGAAATAGTCATTATGTGGAAGGCCCGCTCAATCACTTCTGGGGACGGAAGTAGAACTTATTTGCCGCCCATAACAACTAACCAACAAGTATCTCAAAGTGAGATGGCTGGCTTTGTTACTTGCGACAAAAGTGGGGTTGTATTCCCCCTGTCAGGTACCAAGGACATACCCTATACTATAGTTAATAGTGAAATTCTCACAGAAGTGAATGTATCTGATACTCCAGTTTCACTGCCTTGGAAATAGATACAGAAGCATAAACCAAGGCACAGGATAGAAGCAGCTAGGCTTCTGGGGTGTTCCGAATATGCCCAGGAAGGGGGCCTAGCCTGAGTCTTGGTCGATGAATCATATGTAGTTAGCTTGGTCTACGCTTCTTAACGCTGATTCTTAATGCTGATCCTCCGCTTTCCGCGGCATTCTGCGCCTTTCTTGCTTTGCTTAGCTTAACAAAACGTGCACATTTTCAGTGATTGCGCCAGATATATATGGGTGGAAGCTTTGTGATGTGGCGGGCTGGCAATTACCCAGGCTGTACAGCCCCGTTGGCGGCTTTTGTTTGGGGGTCATAACAAACCGAATAGGTAACTACTTCCTTGCTTGTCTGCCTACAAAAAGGTCGCAACCGTCCCTCTTTGAGTTTTCCTATCTCTTTCTTCTTTTTCTTCTCTCTCAGCTTTCGTTCCTAAAAACCATCAATCGTTCAGCCATTATCTCTTCTTTTATCGAACATCCATCAATTTCCTTCTCATCAGCATCAAACATTTCAAAATGCAGATCTTCGTCAAGACCCGTAAGTATTCAATCTTCTCGTGATCGTCTTCATCTTGGCCGCAAGGCTATACATTACCATTTGATTTCAACACACATGCTAAATTTCATCATCAGTAACCGGCAAGACTATCACCCTCGAGGTTGAGTCATCCGATACCATCGACAATGTCAAGTCCAAGATTCAGGACAAGGAGGGCATCCCTCCGGACCAGCAACGTCTGATTTTCGCCGGCAAGCAACTCGAGGACGGCCGCACCCTCTCTGATTACAACATCCAAAAGGAGTCCACTCTCCACTTGGTCCTCCGTCTGCGTGGTGGTATGCAGATTTGTAAGTAGTCATCTTTATCAGCACATCACCCCTTCCAGCAGTCAATTCTAACTCATCTATAGTCGTTAAGACCCTCACCGGAAAGACCATCACCCTCGAAGTCGAGTCCTCTGATACTATCGACAACGTCAAGTCCAAGATCCAGGATAAGGAGGGCATTCCTCCGGATCAGCAGCGTCTGATTTTCGCTGGCAAGCAACTTGAAGATGGCCGCACCCTGTCTGACTACAACATCCAGAAGGAGTCTACTCTGCATCTGGTTCTACGTCTGCGTGGTGGTATGCAGATCTTTGTCAAGACTCTCACTGGCAAGACCATCACTCTCGAGGTTGAATCTTCAGATACCATTGACAACGTGAAGTCCAAGATTCAGGACAAGGAGGGTATTCCTCCGGACCAGCAGCGTCTCATTTTCGCTGGTAAGCAGCTGGAGGACGGACGTACTCTGTCTGACTACAACATCCAGAAGGAGTCTACTCTGCATCTGGTTCTGCGTCTGCGTGGTGGTATGCAGATCTTTGTCAAGACTCTCACTGGCAAGACCATCACTCTTGAGGTCGAGTCTTCCGACACCATTGACAACGTGAAGTCCAAGATCCAGGACAAGGAGGGTATTCCCCCGGACCAACAGCGTCTCATCTTCGCTGGTAAGCAGCTGGAGGACGGTCGCACCCTATCCGACTACAACATTCAAAAGGAGTCGACCCTACATCTGGTTCTGCGTCTGCGTGGTGGCCAGTAAACCGTCACGCCTATTTGATTTCTAGCTTCTTTTTTGTAACTTCTACGAGCTCTCCAGTGGGCATGATGTCCTGTTTTATTTTATGAATGATAAATACTCACATGCAAGGTGCCTTATTGATACCTGCAACCTACCAAATACATGTCTTTTTCCCATGGTGATCTTATGCTGTTATAAATGTGTAGTCGAACGAATGTAATTGAATGCGGGGCACTCTTAACATACAAAGCAGGCCTGGCAAGCCTGGTCCAAATTCTGGGGAAAGCTCCGTTAATACCTCAAGCTATTGTGGGTATCGTGACGCATGAGTAAGATTAGTTGTGACGTCAATTTGTTGAAGTATTACTTCGAAAAAACAATATCAAAATACGAGATACTAGTGGCTGTTGAAATTCAAATCATGTCAAGTGTTGCTCTTCTAGAAGCCTGTTCAACTATCTCTACTCACTCACTTTGTTTTACGTTGACCTTTGCTTAATTGTTTAAACTTTTCGTGATCCAATAGTTAGGGTCTATATATCACGTGATGCTATACATTTTATTTGAGCGCAAATATGCACTATACAGCGACCAAACTTTCGATCTTGTTGTAAGCTTCATTATAATTGCCTATGTTCATAGTTTCCAAACTTAAAAAGTCACTTCTAAACCATAACTACTAGTTACTTGATTATAAATATTTTCTACCTCCAATTCTAGCCCCTAGTCGACCCATCAGGCATCAAAGAATTCATCCTTTGTCAAATAATCCACACCAATCTACAGGGCGAGACCTGCGTTCGCATTACATGCCTTGGGAATATTATGCCTGTATACTATTATCATATCAAATTTGAGCTCTATCCGACGCCCACACCAACACAGGCGGATGCTTCACAATCTGTGTCTGGTGCATCATTTCAAAGTCCAAATCAAGAATTCTGGTTACCTCCAATAGGTACTGATATATTCTCCGATTGCCTTCCGTTACATGCGCCGCAAGAAGAGCCGGATTTCGGCATCGACCGGCAAACGTACTATCCTTCTAGCGACCACGAACACTGTATACTCCCCGAACGTCTGGCCCAGAGTAAGCAGTCCAAGGAGTCTGTAATTATCGATTGCGGATTGTCCTCTGCAGTTTCGGCTTCCGAAACGCGGAATGATAGCAACACCCGTATACATAATCAGGGAACTAGATCTGTCACTGCACAGAGCCGCGATCGAAGCAAATCTCTGCTTCTCCCACAATCTGCAGATAAGTTCAGCCCTGCCACGGCACTTCAAGATTGGCGTTTTGGAAAAGTGAGCATCCGTAGTCTCACGATCAACTCAATCTCCAAGAATCAGTCAGAACAACACCCGAGGAGCAACATGCCTTATCAAGAAGGTGAATCTTCTAGCAACTATTTCAAGCCGCCATTGATAAATGCGGAGACAGGCATGCTAGGCCCTGTCTTGGGCAGCTCCGGCCTAGCTACAAAGGCCAAGATGAGCCCCATAGCTCTCAAGAACACTGAAACTGGCTGGGGTGTGGTCCATTTCTATCGTCAACGTAATGAATCCCCAGAGCCTGATAGGTCAACCGACGTTCCCGGTGTCGAGATAGAGACAGATGACGAGGATAAGCCAAATATAGTATGCTGCCCTGTCGTGCCTAGCTTCATGTCGAATGGAATGTTCGTCACATACATTGGTGAAAATTGGGCGAACGAGATATCACATTTTCGTATGGTGACAACCGAAAAGCTGGGTCATGACCTGGTTCTTCTCAAGTTTCGTGACTGGAAGAAAGCATGCCAGTTCCGAAATGAAATGAACGCCAAAGAGTTTGTCTATCAATTCGTAAGTTATAAACCTATTCTTCACATTGACGTTTATGTCTTCAATGCTAAACTAACATCATATCTAGGGTGATCGTTGCCATGCTGTATTTGTTAAATCTATCACCTTCGAAACACCATCCATCAATCACGGCGATGAGCCTGGGCCCTCGAATCAAAATGTCCCAGAACAAGTGGTGGCATCATCATCATCCAACGTCCTAGAGCTTCCAACCTGTCCAGTATGTCTTGAACGCATGGATGAGACGAGCGGCATAATCACCACTCCTTGCGCACACGTCTTTCACTGTAACTGCCTCAAAAAATGGAATGGTGGCCATTGTCCTATATGTCGCTATAATCCTGTTGACGAGATCATCCCCGGCCTCGAGCCATTCGGAGATAATGCACAGAATCAATGCCATGTGTGTGATTGCGACACGGATCTCTGGGTTTGTCTAATATGTGGTGTGGTTGGATGTGGCCGTTATAAAGGAGGTCACGCAAAAGACCACTGGAAAGATACCGCACATCACTTTGCTCTCGAGTTGGAGACCCAATATGTTTGGGACTATGGCGATGATAAATGGGTTCATCGATTCATACGCGAGAAGGGTGTCTCCAAACTTGCTCCTCTCCCTGCTCTCCCGCGTCGTCTAGTCTCTGTTGACCATCGAGGCTCAACACCCGCCGAAGACCTGGTTACCCGTGAAAAATACGAAGCACAAGGTACCGAATATATGAATTTGATGATTCACCAGATGGAGTCTCAACGTATGTATTATGAGGAGCAATTGCGCCGCGCCACGATCAAGAGTGTGAAGGCTACAGAAGCAGCTGAGTACATGCAAAGGCGTGATGCAGAGATGGCGCAGCGCTTGAAGGACCTGGAAGTAAAATATAAGGAGCTAATCACCGATATCATCCCCGATATGAAGCGAGATGCTGAGCGTGAGCGTACACGTGGCGCACAAGCTAAAGAACTAGCACGAAATCTTAGCAAATCTTTACAGGAGGAGAAGAAGGTTAGCGATGGGTTGCTAAAACGTATCGAGCATCTGAATTCCAAGAACGAAGCTCTTGAGGCCAAGACTAAGGAACAATCAGATCAAATTGCGTCCTTGGAAGAGATGAATCATGATTTGACAATGTTCATCACGGGGCAAGAGAAGCTCAAGCAGATGGAACAAGATGGTACAATCGATAAGGAGGAGATAGAAGGAGCTTCTACAAGCGCGCCGGAGAAGAAGAATAGGCGTAGAAAGAAATAATACAGTTATGAGTTGGATGTTACATAATATAAAACCATATCAATGGAGTATCTGTGCTACAGAAACATCAATAATCAACATCTTGAGTAGTATTATTGATCATTTTCTATACCAATGAAGATTATATATGTCGAAGTAGCATGATTACCACTTTTAGTACTTCAAGTGGTCTTGCCTTACTTAAATGAACCAAATGATCATATTTGTGTACTATAGAAATAGGATATAACCGTATTGACTTTGAAGGTTTGCCTTAAGAGTACAGATGATTGTTGTACAGATTTAGTGATTCAATGTGGCGTGATGTAGCTCAAAGATTCCCATTATCCTTAACTTATATAAGGCGTTAGTGCATTGATTTGTAGACGTTTTTGCCTTCTAACATCGTAACATTGTTGAGGGCACAAGACCAACATATATACGACAGGTTACAACCATTACATTGGAATTGATGTAAGAAGATATAATTATTGTTGATGGAGAGCCATTGATGCTTGAACGCTGGTCAATCTGAGATTTGAGGCCACATACATATATAGACATGGAAGATTAACGTTGATGAATCCAAACGGCGTAGTTTATCTCTACTGGAAGTATCCTTCAGATCGGCCGAAGCGAAACGAAGTATAAGAAGCAAACGGATCGCCAGTTGATCCAGGAAGAACTTTGCTTGTCAATTATGATCTCATGATCTCTAAAGCAACATAAACGACGAAACTATCCATCACGAAACTTGAATCACCTTATACCCAGCGGTCTACTTAGATCCTCCTATTTTAAGAGACACATTTTTATTATTACTATATGCACATTATACGAGCCTTGGCCGCCTCGGTGTTTGCCATTTGGATATGAAGGTCAAGTGGAATTCCTGGGGTCAAGGCCAGAAGCACAAGAAGAAGTCGACAGAACAAGGGAGAAAGAACAGCTTCCCTGCTATTTTGCCCCTGCTATAATCAGAAGCCAAAAAAGGCACGTTGTTACGTTTGGCCTGTGAAAGTCGGGGGGGGGGGAGACTAATAGCTAAGATAGAAGATTTATAGCTGATAACTAAGCGACTTGAGGTTGAAAGAATATCTCGGTATAACGTAATAACAGTATTACGATAGAAGCCAGAGAAACTAGCCAAGTCTCTGCTCTGAGATTGAAGTGTTTCATCTATGCTTGTCTTCATCTTGTGACGCTGATTATGCAATATTTGCCTCCTTTTAAAGATAATTTTTCTCGTTAGACTCTTGTCATCTTCTTGACTTTACCGATCTTTTTTTCTATCTCCCCAAAAATTAGTTATTTGTTCCTGCTCTGTTGTGGTCTAGGCCCTGAAAACCTTCTACAATAGCGGCTCCTTGCAGCTTAGCAGCTTCTATCGTTAGCGCACTATCTAGTGTTATATTTCACTTTGTGGGGCCTTGTTCTCGTTGTGTAGAGTTTAGGATTTTCGAGTATTGTTTGACAGGTCGCCACTGAATTCAGGCTTGACTGACTAGTCGACTGACTCTGTCAGCCAATCTATCTTGGTTTCTCTTGACCTTTCGACCCCCAAATTTTTTTTTTTCTCTTTATTCTTTTATTTCTAAAGATTCCGGCTCGTCCAGAATCAGTCATCGCCGCTTTCCAAAAGGCTTGATTTCTGTTTCAATCTTTTCTAGAACAAGGCGTTGCTGACTTTCCTTCTTCCCGTTCATCATCGCCCTTTTTGCGGGGAATTATCTATTTTCCTTTCGGCTAGGAAAAAAAAACTGACAAACCGAGACGCAGCGAATCGAATTGAAGCCAAAATCAAGCCTGCACAACGCTGCATAGCATTACCACCGAACAAGTCGAGAACAAGAAAAGGAAGAAGAACGAAGACAGAAAATAAGAGTTGCTGTGGGTGAAACATCGAGATACTGTTCGGATTAGCATATTCCGATTTCCCGACGAGCGATTATCTCGTACAAAGTCCCGACAGCGCCGTATCTGTGTTTTCTATACCGCGTTCTGTCTTTTTGAACGATAAAACCTGCCATACAATCTGTTCATACATATATACATCTTCCTTTATTTAGTTGTCCTCGAAACAATGGCTTCTACGGCTTCAGAAAAGCCTCTGGTGGCCGCTACAGAGACTGCCACCGTTGCTTCAGATGTTGCGCCCCGGGATCGCAAGGAGTTGTACCCCATGGTCAACTGGAAGTACGATGTCTTCTCATGGTGCATGTCGATCCTGATCGATCTCTTCTTCCGCGAAGTTCATCCGCGCGGCTCGTGGAAGGTTCCCAAGACTGGACCTGTGCTATTCGTTGCTGCTCCCCATGCTAACCAGGTGAGAAAGAACCTGCGCCAAAATCATGGAGTTCCGCATGTGATCCAATCCATGCGTCTTACTACAGACCACCGGCCCAATATAAAAATCCCATTACACACGGCGTCTTTCTTTGGCATGAAATCACATGTACTAACACTTCATGCTCTACTAGTTCGTCGACGGCATCGTGCTACAGCGCACCTTGCGCCAGGAAGCCGGTCGTCGTGTTTCGCTTCTAATCGCCCAGAAATCTGTCCATGGCTTCATTGGCTGGGGCTCACGTCAAACTGGCTCCGTCCCTGTTGGTCGTGCTCAAGATATGGCCAAGCCTGCTACCGGAAAGATTTATATGCCCGATCCCATCGGAGACCCAACACTTGTTCGTGGTATCGGCACTCGCTTTGGACAAGGCGAGGCTGTCGTTGGTGGCTTACTATTCCTGCCTGCTGGAAAGAAGGCTGCTAGTGTCAGTGTTGATATTGCTGAAATCATTAGCAATGAGGAAATTCGTCTGCGCCGCCCTCTCAAGGGCAAGCTGGCTATGCAGCAGCTGACTGGCCATGATGATATTGACGCCGATGGGAAGTTCAAAAACCCAGACGTTCGTGGCCCTAGACCAGACTACCAAGGCACCAAGTTCAAGCTAGCACCTCATATCGACCAGACAGTGGTTTACCACGCCGTTTTCGACCGTCTCAAGTCTGGTGGTTGTGTAGGTATCTTCCCCGAAGGTGGAAGTCACGATCGTACCGAGCTACTTCCTCTAAAGGCCGGTGTTGCCATCATGGCCCTGGGTGCTTTGGCTGAGGCGCCCGATTGCGGCCTCACCATTGTCCCCGTTGGAATGAACTACTTCCATGCCCACAAGTTCCGCTCTCGGGCTGTGGTCGAGTTTGGCCCCCCCATCGAAATTCCATCCAAACTTGTAGATATGTACAAGAACAACGAGCGTCGTGATGCCATTGGCCAGCTCCTAGATACTATATACCAGGGACTCAGCACTGTTACTGTGTCTACTCCTGACTATGATACCCTGATGCTCATCCAAGCCGCTCGTCGCCTGTATAACCCTGCAGGCAGCTCAGGCAAGAAGCTTCCACTACCTGTGGTCGTTGAGCTAAATCGCCGTTTAGCCATGGGCTATGAGCGTTACAAGGATGATGAGCGTATCAAGCAGTTGTTAAACTCAGTGCGTGACTACAACAGCCGTCTTCGTCATCTGAACCTTCGCGACCACCAAGTCCAGTACGCAACTATGTCTCTACCCAAAGTTGTCTTCACTTCTATCTACCGCGTTCTAAACCTGCTCATTCTATCTATCGCTGTGATGCCCGGCTTGGTACTATTCTCCCCTGTGTTCATTGCAACCAAGGTCATCAGCATGCAGAAGGCTAAGGAAGCTCTTGCTGGATCAACGGTCAAGATTCAAGGTAATGACGTGATCGCTACTTGGAAGTTGCTTGTTGCCCTAGCCCTAGCCCCTACCCTCTACAACTTCTACTCCATCCTGATCACCTTCAAAGTTTTCCAAGACCGGTTCTGGGGTCATGCTCCTGCTTGGGTTCCACTTTGGCTCGTGTTCATAGGTGCTTGGGTTGCTCTTGTCGGCATTACATTTGCTAGTCTACGTTTCGGCGAGGTCGGCATGGACATATTCAAGTCTCTTCGCCCTCTTTTCCTTTGCCTGTTCCCCTCCAGCAGTTACAGCATGACCAACCTACGTGAGCGCCGTAGTGAGCTCAGTGTTCAGGTTACGGATGTCATCAACGAACTTGGTCCTGAGATGTTCCCTGACTTTGCTCGTCGTCGCCGTGAGGCTGACGACAAGCAGAAGAAGAGGGATCTGGAAAAGCGCCCGACGTCTGCCAGCTCCGGCGCATCTTCTCCAGTCAGCTCTCATCTAGCATCGCCCGATACCGTGCAAACGATCACGCAGCGTGACATACAAAAGAGTTCCCGTTTACTGCCACGCAACGACTCGTTCAGCAATATTGGCGGCCACGGCATGTTCTCTACACGGCCGCCCAGTCGGAGTCGTAGTCGTAACAACTCGGTCGTTAACTTTGGTTCTGGGTTCACGACTTTGGATTCCAAGGATGGCTTCGATGAAGCAACTCGCAAGATCCACGAGGCTATGCGGCTTAGACGCCGTAGAAGCGGTGCTAAAATGATCATCGTCTCAGATGATGATGATTCTGAGCTTGAAGATGCTCCAGGTGCAGTGTCGGAGGAAAATTCTACGGAAGCTGAGTATGATAATGCGCGTAAGAAGACGGCTTAAGTTCACGATTCGAACTTTGCATAATCTCTCTTTTCCTATTCATATGGGGGATAAATGATGAGTATGATAACATATGAGTAGCTGATGTACAATTCTGTTTACCTTTGTCGGTTTTTGAGGTTTCATACGTATGCATTCATTTTTGGAGAGGGATTTACCTTGTTCTGATTATCTACTATTTGCTTTTTTGCATTGTTTATATCATCTTTGATACCGCTTCATACGTTATTATTTTATCATATCAACCATAGTATGTATCTATTTAAATATGTTTATTTGAACAACATAGGAAGACTCTGGTGTTAGTATCCGTCTAATGCTTATCATCATTCTATGATTATTATTATTATTATTAACATCTCGTTTACGTCCCCCTACTGGTACTTCACAGCATCCGTCTAATGCACATGTAGATATAGGGTTTGAACCCTGATGACGATCATTAGTTCGATGTTGAAAAACCGGAGATAGGCGGACACCCTAGAAAATGAAAATCGGAGATATTGACGGGTGTAAGGCGAGGTTATCTCATCATCGCTAATAGAAGGGATGAGCTGTACAGATATCTTTTTGTTTTTTTCCACATTTAATCTTATTAAGGTGGAAATGGAGCTCTGATAGCTATGTAGCACCTCAGTATCCTAAGATACACAGCCCTAAACTAATATTAGTATAAAATGTAAGGTGAAGGACAACCTACTTCTCGATAGTGACAGGCCACTGAGATACAGAGCATTTGTTATGGTTTCGTTATATGCTATTCCTGCGCATTTCAACTTCTAATCCTTTCCTGGAAAAACCACCTCATCGGGAACCTGTCTCAAAACCTCCGAGCATTTTGTAGCCCCTTGTATTATAAACCCTNNTAAACCCTCTTAGAACAGTATGGTTACTACCTGGCATCTACCTTCTGCAGAACTTCGTGAGTACAGATATCTGCATACATGTAGACGAAAAACAAGCTAGTGAGATTCAATAGCTTGGCTTGCTTACAGGGACCCTGATAGAGTTTGACAAAGAGCGTTACATTTTTGAGTATCGTATCCGAACACAATTAAGGATACAGCGCCATAATCGCCTTTAGTTAAGCTACTATTGGTCTTGATTTATAGCAAAGACAAGAAGGAAAAATAAATATAACGATATACATGCTTGTATAGTTGTACATGTTCATTACGGAATCCTCTTCTGCAAAGCACTTCATGCAGAGTAGTTATATATCGTGACATTGTGAATTTGTTAGTGTACACTGTTAGATGTCAGCAATATGTACAATCGGGGAATTGTTTGCCGATAATGAGTATCCAGAAGTAAGCCTCAAAGAGTTGTTTCATGATGTATAAAGAAACATAGGATAACGATGCCAGGTTTTGAAGTAAGCGTAGTAAACCCTGACATAAGGATAGTGGTGTTATCGGGGATTTGGGCATCGCGAATGGGCGAGATCTGAGGAAATGAAATAGGCAATTATGACGTCGATGGCTAGATCGTCTGATGTATCTGGGATTAATAGAAAATTATAAGTAAAGTACCTTGTCCTGTGCCATTTTCTCGGAGGCATCTTTATCGCGATGGTCCTAGCCATGCTCGGATATGCAATATGGCGGAGAAAGGCGGACGGAGATGTCGACTGATTGGAGTATATAATGATGCGTCACCTTTCAACGGTGAAGAGCACATAGTGTTTAGTTTTAGGCAAGATCAGTGACTTAGTCCGAACTATTAACCAGTTTTTACCTTCCTATCTTAGCCCCCTAAAGTTTTGGGCTTGTTCCTACGACCACGATATTTACTCGTTTTCTTTACTTGAATCTGCCGCCTCAAAGAGCACCTCTGCTCTTGTGCAACTTTGACAGTTCTGAATCTGACCTCCTTCCTTTTCCCCAACACATGAAAAACTGCAACGAAGATCTGCCCTCTATATTCTCCTCCGGGTGTTTATTATTGGTCGATTTACATGTAGTTGTTGTCGGTTGCCGAATCGGCAAACCCCTGTTATCAATCGACTATTTGGACTCCCAGTATCGACGCTAAAACGGGCAGCTAGATTGATAAGCCGCGCGGGCTTCAGAAGGAAAAGGCAAAGCGAGGAGTTAAACGAAGAACCGGCTAGTGTCCCTAGCTACATAATATTCGATCTTCAAGAAACAAAACCGCAAGATCAGGCGGGGATTACCAAAGGAAGACCGGATTCCTTCTACGTATATCGCTAACCAATTACTGTGTGGAGAAGAGAGAGCACAGGCTCTAAGCTGGACGAAAGGACTGATCGAACCACCCGTATAAAAGACAATAGCACGCCGTAGATTTTTTTTGAAAAAGCTGCCACCATGAGCGCCTCGCTACCTCAACCTTTCAAGCAAAAGATGGCTTCTGGGCTGCGCACTCTATTTTCCAAGGTCGCCATTGGTGGCGAAGCCACAGAGAAAGGCACTTGTACCACTGCTTCATGGAGCGAGTTGTTTCCCAAGACGACACCCGAGATTGATGGTGACGACTGTTTGCAAGATTGCCAGAGCTGTTCCATCAACTACCCCAAGTCGTTTAGTATCGACAAGAGCGATGCCATATACGGCGAGATCAAAGCCTTTAGCACACACATTTTGGTGGCAACGGGCAAGACCGACTGGGTGCGCGATGTGGCCGATGAGAAGGGGAGTGTGATGGAAGCTATCAGCAAGGCTGCCAAGCCAACCAATGGTGTAAGTTAGACCAAACTATCACGACGATGATCTTTCCATTTTTTGTAGAGCCTAGAATCCTTTTCGCCACAAAACGAAACGGAACGAAGCGTAACAAAACATTCTGGATCACTTATGTGTATATCTATTGTTCGAGAGCCTGGAATGGAATGATGAATTAAAAGTATTGGCATGAATGAATATAACAATAGAATACTGACTTATGCGCCTATGTGGTGCCATCTAGAAACTCATGCTCTCGGCCTCGAACATGCCACAGCCTTCAGGCCTGACCGACTACGATGAACCGACCCGCGTATTATTGCTTCCCGCTTTCGCATATCTTGATAATGTTTCCCCAGCAAACGTCTCGACATTGATCGAATCATATATCAACATAGCACCTACCGCCATATCACCACTTGCACCACTCGAGCTCCCCACCACAGCTCCTGCAGCTGACACAGACACCGAACCGGCCCCATCTATACCCGCGAAAATTGTCGCTTCCCAGTGTCCACATAGCGTAGTCATCCTCATGTGTTCACAGAAAACTAGAGATGCACGCTGTGGCCAGAGTGCACCGCTGTTGAAGCGGGAACTAGAACGGCATCTACGACCACTGGGCCTCTATCGTGACTATGAAGATGAGCGGCCCGGTGGTGTGGGAATCTATTTCATTTCGCACGTGGGTGGTCACAAATATTCTGCCAACATGATGATCTACCGAAGACCGAATGCGTTTGGCGTCGATGACATCGAGCGCGGAAAGTTGGGCGAGGTCGAGGTTTTGAAGCCTAAAAAAGTGACAGCTAAGCCACTGGGTGAAGATGTTGGTGCGGCGCAGTGTATGTGGATTGCGAGAGTGTTTCCAGAAGACTGCGAGAACATTGTCAAGTACACGGTGCTTCAGGGAAAGCTACTAAAGCCAAATTCACAGCTACGGGGTGGATACGATCGTGCGAAGGGTCTATTGAGTTGGTGATTGGTGACGACATTACGGCCACATACCCAGGAGGACAGATAATGGGAAGTAGTTCGGGAGAGAGAGGATCACATAGTCAGTCCATGGTACATTCATACATAGACATAAATATTTTATTAGAAGCAGTCTTCTGGAAGGACCGCGAACAGGCCGTCAGATTAATTAGCCTGGGTCCGCGCCGTAGATAGACTACGCTAGGCCCGAAATGATCATTACCATCACCTGATAACGCTGACAATCTGGTTGCTGTGTATCTTTCTTTTTGTCTCTTACGCTGTGCGTGCAGCTCAGCCTTGGTATTGACCACCCAACACGGTTCCTTTTGCATTGGCGAGCTTCAGGATATGCTTACAAAAGCGCTTTGGCTGATGTTTATGTAGATGCTGTGATAGCTTGTCTGCTCTTCGGGGATCGAGCCCTTGCTTCAAGAACGGGGTGAGGGGAGGTCTCACGGGAACCAGCATTTGTAGCCTAAAAGAAGAGTATTATTAGTACGACTAGTAGGACTAATAAGTATCGGTTTTGGGAGCTTGGCAGCTTCTTTGCAGCTAAGGCGGAAGAACCGCCACTGTTGCTGTGGTGACGCGAGGCACGCTGTTTACGCTCAGCCTGCGGTTCCTTTGAGAGTATTTGGTTCGCAGCAGCGAATTTTCAAGTCGTTTCTGTGGCTGGCACAGCAGCGATGCTGCATTGCATGCAGCAACCGCTTGAGAATGTAGCTAACTATAACGAAGATATGAGTTAGAGCCGGCTTTATAAGGCGGTCAGGCAAGGGAAAACGGGCCCAAGATTTGCTATGTTGTTATGCTGTTTTGTTGTTGATGTTTGGACCCAAACATGACAGAACAGCTTCCAAAAACACATTAAGATAAAGAATACTACGCCCTAACCTGGGATCTTGTTATGTTAGGAATCGCCAGCTGAGTCCAGTATTTGATTCCGTCACTAGCCCACCTTGTTGATTTTGCTATAGGACAAGACAGACCAAACAACGCCATTTTTTCATCAAGCCGGTCATCGAATTTTGACCATCACCCAAAATCGAATACGAACACCACTTTCGACATTCGACCCTCCCATTCGCTAGAACGTCAGAATATTAGTTCACCGCCTTTGCCCCAGCTCATACAGAAAAGTGGCGTCGGAGAAGCAGAAACTACCTATATCTTCCGTTAAAGACAGGACCGACGAGGCTCTGGACTGGACGCTCTTCTCGATATCCGATCGTGCTGTCCTTTGCGGGCATCACGCCGTATCTTCAACAACACATATCTTGCTTATCTGGACTTACTTTTTCTTGCGGCTAGACTGCTAGCATCCTCCTTCAAATTTTCTATTTCTTGTCATTATTTTCTTTTCTGCATCATAGACGTTGCTTTTTATCCCATTCTCCGCCGTTGCCGCTATAAATAGTCTCAAAGCCGTATCTTTGCACTGTTCTCACCTGTCACCAACAGCTACAAACAAGCCCCTATCGAAACAACCTATCAGAATCATTTTCACTAAACGCCCGCCAACATGACGTCCCAGGTTTCGTCTGGCGTTCTGCGCTCAGGTCCGCCGTCGCCTGCAAAATTGCTCAAGTCGTTTATGAGCCGACGCAGCGACTCTATAGACCACGAGTCTCCGATCTCTTCGCCCATGTCTATGCCTTCCAACAACGAGTCTAACAATACGCTGCCGATTTTTGCACAGTACGCTGTTAGCAGCCCACTGGGCGAAATTCACCACAATTTGCACAGCAATCGATCACCAAACCGATCGCCGGCCCGATCACCCGAAAAGGGATACTTTGATCCCGCTAGCCCTATTGCCCTTCGATACCGAGACGAATCTAGAGAACGAGGCAGAGACGCCGAAAGAGACGTAGGAGGCGGTAGAAGGGGCCCGTTGGCTTCATTTAACGGAAAAACTGTAAAGGAGACTGCTTCTCCCTTCATGAGTCGAGATTCATCACCCGCCAAGAACCACAAGACTACCAAATCCGCTACCAATCTGGCTAGTTTTCTCTCTAGACCAAAGACCTCTCATCGGCGAGAGGACGACACCGAGCCTCGCATCTTCAAGGACAGGGAAAACAGGACACCTCCTTCAAGCATGGCTGCTCAGTCGAGCCAACAAACCACACCCATCTATCGGCAGTTTTGCGCTGACCCCTTAGCTGCGTCAATGCCTCCACCACGGACTGCGGACCCGCGCATGAGTGGTGGATCTGGTTCAATGCCGCCGTCGCCTCATGAATTCTCAGAGAGAGGAAAGACTAGTTATGGAATGCGGATGCCCTTCCGCCCTGCTACTTCGCATGCCCGTGCTAAAAGCGTGTCCGCTGGAACTTCGATTCCCATGAGCGGTATCATAGCTGGGCGCAAGATGAACCCCGAGATTGCCGCTATGGACGCTGAAGAGATTGAGAAACATTTGGAGGCTATGCTTGATCGGCGGAATATCCCCGAAAACCAGCGATACAAGATGCGAAACCTTGCAGACACTATCAAGTTGGAGTTTATCCGTCAAGATTGGGCTGAGATGGCTGCTTCTGCCAACAAACAGGACCCGAAACCTGCTGCAGCTAGAAACTTACAGCAGGCAGACGCCACCCAAAATGTAGCCGTAAAGGATGGCGAAGCAGCGTCATCTGCAGCCAAAACTAAAAGAAATAGAGGCCGTAGTTTTACCCTTTCTCGAATTGGTAAGACTGGAAAGAAAGGTGATAAGACCCTTGGTCTAGGTTTGCATCTTCGCTCCAAGTCTAGTGAAACTCTTGGTGATGAAAAGCTACTGGGCCAGGACTACTCTGCCGGTGACGGCAGCGCTGGTGATGGTGGCACTAGAAACGGTACTGGCATCCTCGCCAAGATCATGGGCACTGCACCAGCAGACTTTGTATCCTATCTTCGCAAAACAACTAAGCCCCAAGTGGTTGAAGTGGGAAAGCTACATAAGCTGAGATTGCTGCTCAGAAATGAGACAGTGGCCTGGATTGAAGATTTCATCAAGCAAGGAGGCATGAAGGAGATCGTCGGTCTTCTCTATCGCATCATGAAAATAGAATGGCGGTAAGTAATTTGTGGATTTTCTCTCGTAGACAGACGAAAACTAACGATCTTTAGTGATGAACACGAGGACGCCCTTCTCCATGAAAATCTACTATGCCTAAAAGCCCTTTCAACGACGGCAGTAGCACAGGTTTACATTCATTCACATCAAGAAATCCTTTTCCCACGGCTTCTGCATCTACTTTTTGACCCGGAAAAGAAAGGACCCAGCGAATTCACTACGCGCAATATCGTAACGTCAATATTGTTTATCTACATAGAGTCTGGCAGTCCGAACGATCGGTTTGTCAGAGCAACAAATGTATTGGCTCATTTACACGACCCAGATCCGCCGGAGTCGGAGAGACCCGTTGGCTTCGTCATGAACATGTACCGGTCGAGACCATACCGTGTGTGGAACAAAGAAGTCGTCAATGTCACAAAGGAGGTGTTTTGGATCTTCCTACACCATCTCAATATCGTGGCTGCCCCTGAGAGAACCAACCTAGACCCAGACACAGCGTCCTTGGCTTCCGCCGACGAGATCAATCCGGCTATCAAATACATGCTAAAACATTTTCCCGCCGAACGGCCACCAGTTGCCGCAGCACCTTACGTTGGAGGTGTTGAATGGGACGCAACCAACTACCTCGCGTCACATGTGGATCTAATGAACGCCATTATAGCATGCACACCTACGCGAGATGCCCGAAACAAGCTCCGTATGGAGCTGAAGGTGTCTGGCTGGGAGCGCTGCATGGGTGGCTCTCTACGATTATGTAAAGAGAAGTTTTACCCTTCAGTACATGAGGCACTACGGACCTGGGTTGCGGCTGCAGGTGAAGATGGTTGGGACTTTAAGGATGTGCGTTACGGACCGCCACCCGAGAGCCGCAGTCGTAGTGTCTCCCCGTCCAAGTCCAAGGCAGCCCCATTAGCGCCCGCGCCGCTCAATATTCCCGGCAACTCCGGGGTGGTGTCTCCAAGTGCCGGTGCTATTGGAGGTGGTGTCAGTATGAAACCGCTGGATAATACACCCCGGCTGGACCTTCCTGCACCGAAGTTGTTATCCGATAGTGACGAGGAAACATCTTTGTCTATTGGAAGGAATGCTGTGCCACCCGCTGAGATCCGGGCAGACGATTCATGGTTGCGTTAGAAAAACAGCTTTGACAGACAATACCGGATGTAAATTATGCTACATTAATGCTTGTTATAGTGGTAGTTGCACTAGTAGTCTTGGAGTTTGCGTCGTTTGTTCTGCTCTGGTTTATTCTCTTCATGCTTACTTTTTTTTTTACACCTCTTCATGGTATCTTGGCGTCCATTATTCACTACACGGAAATAACTTACTGTAAAATCATGGCCATATACCTGATAAGCTACCGGGAACTATGAGGTTTCGTATCTTTTTTTTTTTTTTCAAAACACAACGCCTAGAAACAACGCTATTTGATACTGGTATTTCAAGGTCGGTCTTTTCGACATGCAACTATACAAACTCTTATTACTACTTTTTCTGCATGAATTCATGAATATATTGTTTCACCGTATCTAGATTAGTCTTTGAACATTGTACTTGTGTAAACCTATCCTCTGTGCTTTTTAAAGGACTCCTGAACAGATGCTCCATTGAGGACATCCTCCTTCACACGCTCGTCGGCTGCCGTCAGCTTAGGCAGCAACTCTAAAACCTGTGGAAGAAGATTTTTTGGGATGCAGACGACGCCGTTAACAGAGTCGCTGACGATGATGTCTCCTGGTGCTACAGAAGTACCATCGATCTGAAGTGGAACTTGTACTGCATGAGGGGTGGAAGAAGCACCAGATCCAACGGTGGAAAGACCCTTAGACCAGATCTATTAAGAGGAAACAATATGAGCTTGCTTTCTTGTCTCTTTTGACCGACTAGGCCGAGGAAGGGGGAAGGGGGGG
>LJZU01000080.1:0-133180 GCA_001513805.1 Davidsoniella virescens
CCAGATCCAGTAGTGCTAAGGCAAGACTTAGCCAGTACTAGTGGGCCTTAGACCCTTACACCATATACCTAAATATGACACCACAATGGAAAGCAAGACAAGCCTACGGGGAGAGAAGTGAGTGACGGTGAGCATAGATGGTTTTGTGTTCATGTTTCTAATTTTGTTTTTGCTTTGTTATTCTCTTACACCTAATATGCTTGCATGCGGTGCCATATAATCTAATAGATATAAAGTAGTCGTTGAACATGGTCATGTCAACTTTATTCCAGTATTAACTCAGTCTAGCCATGGCCTGCTTTTCTTCTATAGATAGTTAGTCAAGTCCAGTATCAAGCCTATAGTATTTCGTAGTTATTATAGATTATCAGATGCTCATCCGGTAGGGAAGTTAAGCAGTCATTAACTTACATTTTGTGCCATCATTATTGCTTACATAAACTGGGGTTATAGGATCAAAGGGTATTTAACCTAGTCTGTCAAAGTCGCTTGAAATAAAGGTTGGTTGTCCTCATCTTGTTTGAAGTTTCAGTTCTCATTCTTTCAATTTTTCTTCTTATCTCGAACGCATAGATGATAAGATGATAGCATGTAATGACATGTACAGATTATTGAGATGGAAACTCGGATCTCTGATTTGCCTAGGGGAAAACTTTCCACTACGTCTTCTCTACGGGAGAGTCTGGGCGTGAGAAAAACCGTAGAATCTTTAGCAAAATAAAGGCAAACCCGAAGCAGTCTACTTTCCTGTTTTTTTATGGCCCAGAGTAATCTCTTCCTATTGGCTTTGATAAGATAAGATAGATAAGATAGAGCTATCTTATCACAAATTATCTAATCATTCTTGCTTTGATCTCTGAATCTCTGAACCTTTATCTTATCGCTATCATATCTAATCATCTCCGATCTGGTCTCACATCTCTTATCTTCTATCTCATAATATCTAATTTGAGCTTGATCTCTTTTCGAACTTTGATTTCCTCATCTTCAGTTTGTCAAGGATGTAAGATTCCAGTTTGAAACTCTGACTTTGCACTTACGTTGATTTTTTCTTGATAGCTTTAATCTCAAGACTTTGACATGATAACAAATCTTGATCAATGCTTGAAGCTACATATATATTGTACACCAAAGTGCTTAAATCTGGCTGTATCCAACACTCTAGATTGGATATGGCTTGTCTTGTTAGTGAGTATACTGAAGATAGATACATCCTGATAGAAAAATATTCGATACAAATGCATATTACATAATTAGTTCACCTTAGTAAGAGAAGACAAGAGAAATAAGCCAAAGTCTAAGTGAACTCAGGCTGGGCAACCACCATTAACTCTGGATTGTAGCAGATCTGTCTTTATTGGGTTCTACTCCTTATGTAAGGGGATAAATATATGGGGCTGTAGAACACATGATAGCCATGCTTCTGTTTGTCCAACTGCTCATATCATCCTTTTTATAGCTTTGAACAGAGACTATACTGCCGAAGCTCGGAAAGGTTTTTCTTCTTTAATTTCATGATGTGCTATAACTTGAATGTAAAGGTTTTTTGCTTATGCTACTTACCTCTTTCATATTAATATCATCAATGAGATTTATCAAAAACAAGTCAGACACTTCTAGTAAAAAAAAAAACGGAAAGGGATTTTATAGACCTTTGGGACTTTTTCAGTATAGAGGTCCATACTTCTATGCTTCTACAGTTGCTGCACTTTCTGGTTACTACTCCTACTCTATGTCATATAAGTTCTACAATAGCTTCCAAAATAGCCCCTACCACTGATTCTAATCAAAACCTTTCCACTTGTGCATATTGTCTGTAGTTGACTTTATCTTTATCTATACTATCTTCTGCTTTTTGGTCTTAGACTTGAAAAGTCGAGTTTTAAGGCCCTATGACTTACATGCACTGCCACTGCCACATTGGATTACGCACTATCTGGAAACCTAAACACTTGAATAAATTTATAAAGAGACTTCAGGCCTATATCATAAGGTAAGGGATCTCGATACTATCTATACTAGCTCTCTATCAACACCACCCTGAATCATCAACCATAGGTCACAATATGACAGCACACGGCCAAATCATGAATATCAACAATGTGTTGCGCAATCATCTTCTCTAGATTAGTTGACAGTACATTTGCCAAGCACTGGACCTATGCCTTTCAAAGTACACGGCAACAAGAGCTGGAACCCCATTGTGATAGTTAGCCTAAGCCGAAGTAATATCAAGAAACATCACAGGATAGAGGAAGTCTCACTATATTTGATGAGCACAACTTACATCATCAGAAGGATATAAATGTGTAGTTCCAATGGTGGTCACCCACACCATGCTGAAAGAGTAGCAGTATTGTAGGATGTACGGAGAGACAGGGCATGACTCAAGAGTATGTCAATTAGAAGCAGAGGTATATTGAGAGTAGGCTCTAGACAAGTTTAGGTCAATTTAGAGTGTATGGCTGATCTTGAAGTGTAGATATTATTATCATGGTTGGTCACCCTGCACGTATGTTACTTTGCTTGTGATTTATACAGCAACAGGCAGGTAGTTCTTGACTCTTTTCTTGTTAATACTTTCCCTGAAGGACACCCTGTAAGCCTTAGGCTATAAGAGGCTAAAATCTATCACTTCATGTACATATGTTACATCAATTCAATCCACAAAGATGGAAAGTGTAAATATAGTTAGTGCTTCTTGATAACTATATATGTACTATCTATCTTTTTACTTACATTGTAGATGTCTTCCATCATTCAAAAGAAGAAGAAAAAGGAAGTCAACACAAAGATTACACTCTCGGTTGTCAACAATGCAATGCATCAGTAGAATTCAAAATCAAGACTATCACAAATCACAAATCATAATCACAGTGATTCGTGGCAAGGAGCTCTTTCCTCAAACACGATCTAGAAATTTGGGAGCTTCGAAGACAAGGCTTCAATGCTCGCCAAAGTCAAGATGCATTTCCTGACATTCTACTCCTCACGAGACTGTGACGACAATTACAGCCGTCCACGATTGGGTTAATCAGGAAAAAGAATAGCCCAACAATGAGACCAAGTATACACCATGATAAAGCATGAGAATCCCCATATCTCATCTCACACCTTTACCACTTGAATTCTATTGGCATACCTATCCCTTTGCACTCTACAAGATACCATAAGAGATACAGGTGAGAATGAAAAAGTGTGTACACCTATAAAGAGGTATTCTTGTGGATCATCTTTCAAGAAAACGGCTTAAATAGTTCTATGCTATCATAGTGTGTTAAATGGAGTGATGATTATTCAAGTTGTACAAGGTGTTGGTGCCCTTCGTAAATGGACTTTCCTGGATTGGCAAGAGTAGCTAGAGCAAGGACATGTTTCCAAGTACAGCAACTAAGGTATCCAGATGTTCTGAGTATGCTCCCGTTAGTCGTGTTTGATGGCACAGATACAGGATACAAAATTAGAGATCTTTAAACATGTAGTGCTATTCTACCTGGTTTCATCAAGCTTGTGCTACAGGAGTTCTTGAAGAGATGGGTGTAGAAGTCATGATTTGGTCGCCTTGGTCACTAGACCTCAACTTCGAAGAGAACCTTCAGTTCCTTATGAAAGAAGCAGAGATATATCGCCTTCACCCAAATCTCAACATGGCCTTTCCTTTCCTTGATGTCTAACAATTCATTGTTATACATAAAGACTTAAAACGACTAATAAATAGATAGATATGTAGCATAAGAATTAGAGAAGGGACTAAGATATTGAGTAAAATCATATTATTAACAGTCAAGAATTATGACATATGATGTTGGATTTTTCCAAGCTTAAGCCAAGTGCAATATCTTTAGGGTTTTCTTTTGGAAAAGGCAGTGAGTGCTTGAGGTTGATATGTTTTGTCTCTCCTTAGCTTGTAATATAAAGCTGGGGCCGCTACATGAATACCTACAATATTCCTGTCTCCTGTTTCCTGTCCCCTTTCTTCAATGTTATAAGGTAGGCCAAACTGCACAAGCTCTTTCGCCATCTCTCTCTTCCGTCTAATAAATAAGCCATTGGGATTTATTACAAATTGACTAGTTAGTTGGTGAGTGAAGAATAAAAGACTTTTCAAGCTTTCTTGGTAGCAAGGTAGGAAGGAATCATGCATGATACATAGTATAGCAGTAGCCTACTATACCACTTGTTTCAATGTTTTTTTAAAAACGTTGTCCTGAGGGTTCTACAATATAGTCAACAATTCTTCCTTTTTTTCTTTCTTGACATCATTGCACTTGAGAGTAATACCTAATCATGAGAATGTGTTCTTCGTATTGTTAGACTTGTAAGGAATGTATAACTATAGAAATTCATAGATTTTATATATTTGTTTCAATCTTGCTAGTAATTATAGTACGATCAAGATATAGAGGCACCACTTTCACTCTATAATCCGAATATTCCATTTAGAGAAGAAAATAGCACTCCATTGAAGTTTGTTGTTTGCGGCAAAGATAAGATATAATCAAAGAATAGAATCTATAGAAGCTCTCCAGTAATTAGTACATCGCTTTTGTAGTTCATATATAAATGTCGTAAGTCGATATTCATAGTGTGTCTCTATTGCATATTCCTTATTATGTAACACTGATCAAGAGGCTTTGACTCTCATAGATCTATATCACACTATAAAGAAGACAAAAAGCACTGAGATCATGATTATTGACAGCTGATGTCAGTAAGTAGACACTGCAATATGCGTGCAGTTCCCTAGGGGCTAAAATAAGACACAAACTCTAATTAATGGGTATCTCAAGTTTGCTAAAAGCCGTGGTACAATTCTCGGCTATTTCTAGTGTCTACCGTGAAGAACCCGTCGACAACATAGTCCTATTTTGAGAGCTGCGGTTATGTTCATCTACACATACGATAAGCTAATGAGTCTTGTCTAAGGGGAGAATATATAGCTAGCTATGTCAAGACTAAGCTTATCGGCTAGATCAATGAGATAGTCTGGAGAGAAGTATATAGTCACTACTATGTGTTGATGTTTCTTCTTTTTCATCAGGTTTGGAGTTGTTACAAATGAGATAAATGACAATGAACATCTCTTTTACGTGACTTAAAGCGTCATATCTTACCAAAGGATGAGAAAAAACCAACGACGTTTCCATGTTGAAGAGAGGTCGTGTAAAGTGGATCATGTTGTTCTAGAATCTTTTGTTTTGCAATTGCATTTTTAATGGTGAGGGTATGACTCTCATATTTGAAATAGAGTTCTATGAAATGTGAATATACATATATTACGTCAAAGGCTTAAATTGATATCGGCCAAGTCATGGTAAAGTTCGAGTGATACTTATGCCACGGTTAATCTGTCACAAGAGTAATTAAAAAAAAATTGGGTCAGTCTTATGCTAAATTTAAGCTCCGTCACCATTCTAGGTTGGTGTAGAGATACTCTCAATTGACTATTTGTAATTATTGGACTCTGAAGATCATTCCGATATGTTCATAGCACACGATATATTCGACTATGAACTATGTTGATTTTCTGGCCCGAGAGGTTATGAAGTCTGAGTTTGACTGTCATCTCATTGTTTTTCTCAAGTCACGCATCCAGTATCAATGGAGTCGTACTGATGAGGCGCGTATTTTAAGGGTGCTCCAAGATGATTTGAATCAAATATTGACCCGTCGGTGTAAAGACAATAGCTTCGCCTAAGCAGAGGAAATATTAGGCACGCTATAACGTACAGGTGACGGTCCTGCAGGCGGGGATGTGTTCGCTCGTAGCTGGAGTTGTGCCTCTGATCGTGACTTTCTTAATCATAAAAATACTTAACGATCTTGGCTCGATGCAGTCCTTCCAGCCCAAAGGCCGGAGGCGCGCCATCCAGCTGTCTTTAGTCTTAAGGAGGCTGGCTGTTTCGAAGGCGCTGCTTCACGTGATGCTGATGTTAGATTCCGATGTTAACCTCACCTCAATGGCCTTCGCCGTTCCATTACAGTTAACCAAGTCACGTGTGTACTTGGGGGACGTAATCCTGCCACCACCTATAAGCATAAGCAAGGTGTTCTGTGTAGTCTTAACAGAGGTGTTGGGACGTCTCGTGCGGGTGACCTTCTGCCAGCCTTGTTCGGCTGCATCTGTTGTCGCGGGTTCTTGTTGTTTAGGTGGCGACGATAGAGTATCAGGCATGTCAAGATCCCCAAAATATTATTGAGCAAGCTGGAATTGCAAATTCTCGAATTTCATGTCCAGTTTGACTAATGTCGTTGCTTTCCTCAGGATGATGGCAATACTCGCCGCGATCTGGGACTCTCTTTCATCGAATCTAACCCATCGGGAACGTTTGAGGCCTTCAGCGTCGTGAACCTTCCTCGCAGCCACAGGACGAGAGCTCGGTAGCTCGATATCCTCGATGCGGCATTCGTTTTTGGCATTGTCGTGTTGTCATACTAGTATATTGGCATGAAGCACACCATATTCAATGATGTAACTACTGTCCTTGAAACAGGATTCGAGCTTTATGCGATTCATCATCCGTCGGCGATTTTCGTAGTCAAACATGACAGATATGGGTCAATCGTTAGAAAAATATATAAAGAAGCTATTTAAAACATATTCATAGCTTTCTAGCTACATAAGACGAACAATCAGAACCTCATGGATTGCCTTTTCTTTATATAAAAGCTTCAATCGAGGCTGGAATTGCTTATATTATGGAATTAGATAGCTATAAAAATGACAGATGTTGTGATTCGTAAGTAGAAAGACTCTCAAGCTTGCCTCATCAATATTGGGCAGCTAAAGAAAGTTATGGATTGGTCTTATAGAGAGGCTGATGACCTAACAATTGAGGGGCAAAAGTTGGTATGATTGTTGTTATGTTAGGGCTACTTACGCCACAGAAACTCGAGTCACGCCACAGCCATACTAATGTCAGCCTCAGCCACATTTAACCACAACTTCAAACAACCGAGCAGAAGACATCCTAAGTACAAATAATAGTATTACAATGTTAAGACGAAAAGATGAACCAAAAGTGAATCTAAAATCAAATAGGAAGATATTTGCATGATTATAACTAATGACAACTAGATGATAGCGCATTTTTCGATATTTGTGTAACCCGAGTTTTATCAAAGTTAGGGATAACTCAATGTAAGCGCCACTCGTACGGCTTGGTCGGTCGAGCCATGCCTATGTTGAGCCACCTATCTTCTAGATGTTCTTCTTACTATAAAAACTGCCTTGGATCTCTTCTGAGACCATCGTAGTTTAGCACGCCGGCAGTCAATGATACAAAATAGACACCATACAACTTCCACTGCAATTACACGAAAGTATCCTGAATCTTCTTTGCATGATCTAAAGCGTGTGGTTCATTCCCACTTCTTTCGGTAAAGGGATCACTGATTGACGTCTCCGATATAATCGGTTCCAGCCAGTCGGGCAAATGAGGACGGGACTTGTCCTTGTGGGCCAAAGCGATCGCTATGTTTTCCAGGGAAGCTCTATAGATGCTCAAGCCTCCCTCTTCTTTGCAAAGGGCATAGAATTCTTCCGGTGAGATCACAATCTCCTGTCTTCTTGGTCACAGCCTGACGTCGTTGTTTATTAACCATCTTTGCCCTAGGATAACATCCTCAGACTGACCAGGGACCACGTAGACCCAAATTGTTTCCTGGTGGTCCTTGATGGTGAGGCAGAAGGCGGCAATGGTGTCGATCACTGGCGGGTTGTCTTGTGCAGTGACTAGGTTGACCTGACGTGGCGTGACGGTGTATGATATAGTGGCGTAGGGGAGTAGACGCGGGGGTACGACGGCAACAGTTAAGCATCCGCTGTCAACGAGGGCTCTAGTGTTGTAGCTACCTAGACTAATGTCCAAATAACTACCTAAAGCATTCATTTCGAGTTCAGCTATTTTGTTTCCTATGGATACCCCTTGGTCGGGCCGCGATTTGTCCCGACTACCTAAAAATCCCCTTTGCTATCCTCCGTGGCTGGTGACTTGTTTGCTGGCGACAGTATGACAGGCTGTTGTTGCTGGAAGTTGGCGAGACGTTGGTCAATCAGATTGCCTATGTCACTGAGGGATGGAAGGGCGGCTGCAGCAGAGACGGCGTTGATTCTGACTTGATTACGACGGCCTCCGCGGCAATCCTCGGTTTTGTGACCTCTGCGAGAGCACTTGGAGCAAGTTGGTGCTGTGGGGCAGTCGGATGCATAGTGGCCTGGCTTCTTATAGAAATGGCAGGAAACGGCTTGCTTCGTGGCCCCAGTGATGCTGGGAAACTGGGGAGTGCTGCGCCAATCAGGGGAGTTGGACTTTCTCGGCTGAAGAGTGACGAGTTCTTCTTGCTCATCGGCTCGATCTCTCATGCGTTTGATCATCGTGTTATGAGTAGGTCGCCTATTTGAGAGCGTGTTTCGAATGTGAGGGCTCTCTTGATGATAGCAGCCAGGGTATCGTCGTCGTGGTTGCTATTGGCCCGGTTTCTGAGGTGGGTAAAGCGAACCATGAATTTAGCAAAGGTCTCCTTATGAAGAGACAGTGGCAAACACTCTATTATAGAAGACTTCGATTGATATCGATGAAGGAGAAAGACTATCATCTGTTGGAAAACGGAGGGAGTAGGTCCCTTTATAAGTATCCGTTTGCGACTTAGTGTCACTAATCTGATTAGCTTCGAGTGGTTCCGTTGACGTCGTATCGAGCACCAGATCTTCTTGGTCTCAGAGATACTACGAAGAGTGTCGTGAATCAAAGGGAGAGGGTAGGAGTCCTTCTTCGAAATTGCATTGATAGCGCGGTAGTCCACGCAAAAACGAATTCCTCCTCCTGGTTTCTTCACGAACAACACAGGTGAGCCCACATCCGACTTAGTATCTTTGATGGTCGAGAGCAGTTCCGTTAACGTCTTTTGCATCACTAGTAGTTCAGCGCGCGAGAGTGGGTAAATTGACTGGACCGGAGGTGTCTTGCCGTCTAACAATTCAATTTTTAGGTCAACGTCCGGTCGGTGGGGAGGCAGGTCCTTCGAGGACTTCGCTTCGAACGCTGAGGCTACTGGCTGTAGCCAGGCAGGCAGTGGTGGCCGTTCTTGTTCCTGCTTAGCCAAGGCCTTGTTGACGTCGTCTAGGGAGATACGGAAGACAGCTAAGTCATCGTTGTCCTCGCAGAGTTGGTTGAATTCCTCTGGGGATAGTTCTTCCGCTACTGTGACTTCGATCTGGCCGGACCGTGGGTGTAGGTGAACGTCGTGGTTTATTAGCCATCGTTGGCCTAAGATCAGGTCCTCGGTTTGACCCGGTACTACGTAGGCCCAGATGTTTTCCTCGTGGTTAGGTAGCCGTAGTGTAAATTTCGCAATCTGGGTGATGACGGGGGGATCGTTCTGGGCAGTAGCTAACGCGACCTTGCGTGGTTCAATTGGCAGGGTACGGCTAGCGTGGGCTAGCATGCGCGGGGGTACGACGGCGAGGCAGAGACAGCCAGTGTCGACGAGAGCTTTCGTAGGTAGTTTATCAAGAAATAGATCTAAATACAATCCTTTAGCTCCCATTTCCTTTCTAACTATATCTTCTCCTTCCATCGTTCCCTGGTCAGGGCGCGTCTTTTCCTGACCATTCGAAAATCCAACAGATCGTAGGCGTCAGGGTTCTTCGCCGTGTTAGTGGGAGCCGGCAGCTACCGATCCATCATACGGTTGTCAGCGTTGGCCAGTTCGTCGGGCAAGGCTGTTTATGAGAGAGACCTTCGAAATGGTTGAAGAGTTCCAGAAAGAGGTTTGTTGAGCTTCGAGCGTGTGTCAGATCCCAGCCGGCTGATGTAAGCAGTGCGGGCTAGGTCGTTGCCTATTGAGACGATATACAAGAGTTTGCAGTGAAAACTAGTCGTATTGAGTAGGTAAAGTTGAGACTGATGAAGGAGAAAGACAGACAAACTGAGCTGAAGTCCAGTGAGGTACGGTCCTTGTTGATGTCCAGAGAGAGAGTTGATCCGAGACATGATTCGGCCAATACTAACGGGCCTTAGACTCTTACACTGAAGAATCTTCGAAGGTCAAGAGGAGACGGCTGTGGCAAACAAGGTGGATGTTTCGTAGGACGTTGAGCCGCGCTTTGTGGCTTCCATCTAGACCGTACAGGTACATATAGTCCCGTCACGGAGTTTAGATAGCCAGAGTGGTTCGCAGAGAACGATGAGACGCCAGTGCTATGGCAGTCGATATACGAAAGTTTGCAATAGACGTCGATCATATTGAGATCTAGGCAAGTTGAGACCGATGAGGAGGAGATATAAGCTAAGTTGGAACTAAAGGAATGACAGTCGAAGTCTATCATAACGAAGACAGGACTTGGCCGAGACTGATGGGCCTTGGATCATTATTGCAAAGATAGATTGTAGATCACGAAGCACAAGAGCAACGATAGTGTTATGGTTATTCTGGGCGTATCAGCAGAGTATCGAGCCACTTCCCAAAGATGGCTGATGCTGTATAAGTTGGCATACACAGCATATATGGCCTTTGCTCGAAGTTAATCCGTAGCTTTGCGAGATCTTTCTTTGGTTATTCGATGGAGCTTAGAGCATTTTCGACTCTTATAAATGTTTCAGCGAAAGAAGCGCCGTTGAAGAAGTCAGACCTTCATGGTGTAGATAATATAAGCGTAACAAAGCCAAAATTCAGTGCCATGCCTTCTTTTCTGCCATAGCACGTTCGCTTATCAGATAGACATGACTAAGTCACCTGTAGTGATAGCCATATTTATGATATCTGGCCTTGAAAGTGTCAAGTAAATGAAGCATTATAATCACTATCAAAATGGCGGTGAAGGAGTAGCATCGGCAAGACTATCTTTTCATAGTACATGGAGATCGGCTAGGCCAAGACAACCAGAATCAGCAAAGACTTAAGTACTGACCTAGTCCCTGAGTATTCAAATCCTCCCTTGCCATCTTGCCTCCATCTAGCTTAATCAAGTGTACAATGTACAATATCTCGATAGTTTAGTCTGTCTTATTAGTACCTTTCCCATCAGTTCCTAACATTCAATAGTTGGTATTTTCATTTTCATTTGTAGTCTGTATATTCTGTTTAGTCTTTATTCTAGCCACGATGTTTTTCATCACTATTCACTATTTTCACCGGTCCGACGCGCTCGGTCCTCTCTCGTTGCCTATTGTCTCGCTAAAGCTGCATGGTAGTGCTGTATCTCTCTATCTCTCTCTCTCTCTCTCTATGTTCTTCCTGATATGCCGAGACTCAGCAGAGATATAGTGTGTAAAAGTCAGAAATCTACCGCAAACATTGTGTGCATGGGTACCTAGCTCAGCTTTGACGAAAATATATCTGTATAGCCAAGGTCAATTTGTGATAGCAAAAGAGAATAAATGCTGATATACGAATCGGATATATGAATCTGAAGCCTATAGAGAGGGAATGCTTAACGTGGGATAAGGAAAGTAGAAGATAGAATGGCCTATAAGTCATGGTTTCTCATATCAAGTTACTGTTGACGCTTTTGACGTTACTGGAGAAGATTAATTCCCCTCTCTCTGAACATCTCAATAACTAACCTGACATCGTCTATTCTCATGATCAGCGTTAACTCATTGAAGAAGCTTCCACTTGATCCTTTCTATCATATTTGAGTGTTCTGAAGTTTCGAGATATATGAAGACATCACCTCTTAGGCCAAGATTGGGTTTTGGGCAGAGACGAATCCTCAATGGGCTCATAGAAGTATCTGCAGTCCATGACTTTATGACTTGCTTTTAGGCAATAAAGGCAGGCTACTTGAATTTTGGGTCGTTTTATTTTAGTAGCGGTCGCTTGTCAAAGTTGGCATTAGTAGATAAAATTAGGCAAGTTATTTGTAACATTTAACGTGAAGGTAAAAAGGACTGGACTTAAGAGAATGATTAAAGCAATAGGCAGATATAGCTTCATTAGGGTTTAGATCCATCTATGTAGTCATATATGTTGATAGAAACTCAACGCCCTAGATGTTTGCCCTAGATGTTTACCCGTCGAGTATATCAAAACCAATATACGAGCATTTTCTTCTTATCTTGAAACAAACCTTAAACTTCATAGAGATACCTGTATATACATATGTAGATTCAAAGACGTACGTAATGAAAGAAGACCAGCATACATTCCATAAGTTAGACCCTAGCCCGTTTTGGCAGCCCAAACTAACCCTAACTGTATCGATGACGAAATCACTAACCCTGATATGCACGTCTGGTTCTGTATAACAAATGTGAAAATATATTCTTCTTTGTCTCAACACGGCTTAGTCTCGATGAATTATTAGCCTACAACTGTAAAGAGACAAAAAAAGACATGTACAACTTTAGATAAACAAGGAAAAGAAACAAAATGATACAGACCTCAGCTACACTTCTTCTAGCTGCGGGTCAACGGCCTCTTGTCTGTCTGGTCGTAGTGTTTGTGACTTGTGAATATTATATCAAACTCAGGAGCATCTTCTCATACCTATAAATATATCTGCTAAGTCCTATGTTGTATGAATATAAGATGATGATTGGTTACCGTAAATGAGAAAATAGTGGTGACCCTCCCTAGGATATTAGAAGATCAGCGTCAAAAAAAGGAATTTTTCAAAGGCAGATAGGTCTAGAACAACACACTGCAAGAAACATATCTAAATGGAAGCTAATACTAACAGTTCAAACTCATTCATCTTATGTGTGTGGTGTACTATCTCGAGATATATGCCGTGTTGTTTAGAAGCAGTAGCATGTCTTCGCCGTCTCAGTGTTCGAATACAGCATTGAAGTAGAGAAACAAGAAGTCTCCTATTCTCCAATTTAAAGTGAACAATCAGTCTGGATAGTGAAAAAGACTAAACTCAAGAGCAGATGGTAGAATCAAAGCTGATAGGCTTTATCAGGCGTTAAATATACAGTAGGATAGCAAAATAAGTGTAGTGTGTTATAGACTAGAATCATCTAAGAGTCGGATATGGTTGAAGAATACTGTAAGAAGAGTATCCAAGCTCTTTGCTAGAGTATATCTATAGTCTTAGCTTTAGTGAGGGCTTGCTTTGAATGTTACACAAAGATCAAAGTAATTTCACAGTTCTAGCCATCATAGACGAAACAAAACAATGACTACGTGTCGTACTTAGTATATCGAGTCAGATAGCTACTCGCCACAAGTCGGATATAAACAGTACATGAAGGATATCAGTCTCGTAGTAGACAGCCTATCTCATATCTGATGACTAGTCAATTCTCTCTTATATAAAGGTAAACCTTCTCGCCCGGTCAGGAACAAGTCAACCCTTTGTATCGTTTTCACGGATTAGTGGTGTCACCTTAGCCCGTCAACCATCTGTCTACAATTTAAAGCAGAGAAGTCACTCTTCATGACATTGTAGGTTGAAAATGAGATTGTCTCCTTGAAGTATCATGTCCTCCAGGCTAGAATCTCCATTTCCACTAGTGTTAGTGTCTATATCTACTCCTTTTAGAATTACACTAGCATGTATTAGGGCGATAGTCCTCGACTAATTTGCTTGAACCACCAGATTTCTTACTACCTGTATCAGTCTCCCAGCTCCCTTCTTATCCTAGAACCGAGAATATCAACGTGTATTCCAAGGCCGAGTATGTCATCGAGAGCAACCTTAGCTGTACTATTTACTTTCTGGCTAGTACCAATATCACACCAGTACGATATGTAATGTCGGCTTCATTTCTCCTTGAGCTTGCCTTGCGATAGAGTTTCTGAGGCCATCAGATCACACTCGCCGTCATGCCTACCAACTGACTCTTCCCAGGCTATCTCATATGCTGACATTGGGCCTATCACTGATGCCTTCCTGATAACTTCCATCTTGAAGCTCTGGTCAATGGCTCTACCACAGTATAAAGGAGTGTAACCGGACAGTATAGGCGCTATGCGTATCAAGACTGCTGTGACCAGTAGCATTCAAGATATTAACACTCCAGAGACTAGTATCTCTACTATAGGGACCACCAAATGACCGTGACCGTGACCGTAAGCCCTGCGATTCCCGTCACATCAGATCATGGATGGGTCAACTTTCTGAGAGACAACACCTACCGGCATAATGGCAGGGCATCGTCTATACCCTTGCGGAGTCTTCACTATTGGAAATTCAAGTCTATTGGCTGAGAGCTCTCGCCTTAATATCGTCGTCAGATCGGATGGAACTAGCTGTGCTGCTATTCTACGCCCTAAACAACCTTGATTTCTCGGCTATCCATATTGGTGCCTGCAATGCCATGTCTATGGAAGCTCTTAGTTGATAATTTTGCGGGGAATGACTGTAACTTGAGGCTCCTGTCGTCGGTTACTGAGGCGGAGGCGCTGTCGAGCCCACCTGTGACTATTATTGTCACTATTCTCGTCCGTCTCCCTAGCGATCCTAACATTAAGGGAGTCTTGACGGCTCCTCCAGGGTCAGGCTTACATATATTTCCAGGTAGAAGCGTACAGTTCACGAACATTGACCAAAATCAATACGGATCAATGTATATATCTTTGATAATTCGCCGACTTATGCCTTATCTTAAGCTACTGAAACTAGTACGATCTACTGGCTATGTTGAACTATAAGGGTTACTAATATTACACTAGCTCTCCTTCAAAGAGAGATAATACTTTTATCCAGTCTTGTTTGATATGAATACGGTATCTGCCGTATTTCTAAAATCAAGAACAATATCATACGTGATATCATCAGAAATGGCATAAAAATATACATGTTGGAGATAATATCACTACAAATATCAAAAAAAGGAAAACAAACCTGAAATCCGTTATAGTACCGACTAAGAATAATCATAGAGTGTGTCAATCTATATCCCAAGTTTTTGATATCTTAGCTGTGAGTTGTCTCGTTATGAACGATTTATGATGTAATATATGTTTGGGTTGTTTTCTCTATAACTACATATTCGTAGTCCATACAAACTTAAGTATGGTTAGATGTGTAAATGGTCGATTACTTTGTAAATGATATTTTCTATGATTGTGTAATATATGACGTGTTTGAAAAGGGGAAAGGAAAAAAAGAAAAACGCTAGTCAGCTTTATATAAAAGGGTAAGATCAGTGATAGATTAATACTTTGTGCCTCATTCAATATGGCCCCCCCCCCCCCNNCCCCCCAAAAAAGAAAAAAAAAAAAGAGAAGAAAAAGATTCCTTGTGTGATATGATCTTGTGACAGCCGTCAATGATTAGCAGCCTTCATTTTAGCTCTAGTAATTGTTCCAGAGGAATGAACTACTACTTGTACATACATATGTATTCCTCCACATTTACATATACAAATATATCCCACGCCCCCGTATTCTCGGACGTTTGGATTTTAAAGGAGAATTTCGGGGCGGCCAATTATGACGTGAGAACCGGGCTCGGAACGGAATAAGACAATAGGACAGCAGAGTTGGGCCGGCTTTTACATATGTACTATCGGCTAGCCTCGTTTATTCAACAGTGCATTCAGGGCCTACTGCATACGAGAAGGCATATAAACAATATTATAATAGAGCTGACCATATGTACTATTGATATGTATGCTATACAGATATGTATACATGTGTGATGTGATTGATACCTTTGGGTTAATGTTTCAGCAAACCAACAGATACGCCCGCTAAATCTCGTTTAAGCACGGCGTTGCAAAAGTAGCGCGTCGGCCTGCATTTCTTAATGACTACAATAATCACAGTTGTTACTAAAGTTGGCAAACTATAACTTTACGTATAAGGATAGTGGATGCTCCGACAAAGGTAGCAATAGTGATAGTAATGGTGGTAGTCATGGTAGCTATTAGTGCTATATTGATATGATACTGATATGTGAGAAAAAGGACAGGTACTAACCCAGCCTCATTGACACCCTACCTACAGATATACGTATGGTAGTAGACATTGGGCTAAGATGGTGTCACAAAGCTATAGATTTGTCTCTCTCCATGCAGATATGTACATGTATGATGCTAGCTATAAACAATGGGTTCAGATATGTGTGTACATACATAACTACATATATAGTCTGTCCTGGTACAATATTGGACTGTCTTCATAAAATTAGTGGATATACATGCCCACTCAGACTATCAGGCCCTATGAGTTGGTTAATTAGTTGTTCACATACAGACCCTAGGCATATATCTGCATATTTGTATATGCACCATGCAGCTAAGCATATGCATATGCACATTGATTGGTGTGGGTGAGTGGGTAAATGTGAGACTTGAATGCAAGGTCAGATAGAAGCGATCATAAGATCATGTCAAGCCATCCATATGACATGCATCATGAATACTAGAAGAAAAAACGAACAATCAATCCAGTTGCAGTATACAAAGACAGATAGATACAGATATACTTGGTATCAAGTATATGATGATGGTAGGGCGTACCCATTGAAAAATCCTAGAGTTTCTAGTATGCAACCCGAATGATATCTAGGACGACGGATGGAGGAGGAGAGAGATATTATGAGGCACACCACATCGTATTCCGACAGCTGAGCCCTGTGCGTGCCCGCTCGGATGTGATAGTTACGGAAACAGGCCGAGGTTTTGGAGTGGTAGGTTCGAGTAACTGTGACTACATATGTACATACTCAATATTAAAGGTATAGACTGGTATCAAGAAAGGAAGAGGAATGTTACTACAAGGCTATGTTTATGACACCGAAATTCCCGCCGATACGAACTACTAGCCGGCCTGCCTTGCTGTCAATACAAATATATGTAGCTATCTATGTAAAATGATGGATGCTTGTTTGATCATGTCCTATGACGACACAAGGAAAGAGGTTGGAGGGGGCACAGTACAGCCAAGTATGTATATGGAATGGTAAAGGCTTTTTGACACAAACGAATAGGAGAGAAGAAGGAGAAAACAAAGGAAGAAGCTAGAGTAGATACATGAGTATGTGTCATATACATATATACACCTCTATGATGATTCGGTGATTCATCGTTCGTACTGCCGGGCATTTCAGATTTTATGACCGCGCTGACGCTTGATGAGCCGATCAAAGGAAGGGAAAAACATGGGACAAGATGCCGTATTCTAAGGTATAGCAGTTAGGGTGTTACTACTATTTTTTTCTTGCTTATTTTGCTTGATATCCTATTTTGTTCGATCGATGCCTTTGGCCCTGTTATGTTGATACGGCCGGGCTACGGATCGAATCCCTGTATCTAAGCGAGGGTCTCCATGCCCAATGAACAATATTGATATAGATATCGGTAGATATAGCTGTATGATAGTGTTTATATGTATGTGTATACAGACATTATATTGAACCGGGAGTTGAAACGGACTATCATAGAAAAGAAAAGAAAAAACCTTGAAAGAAGAACAAGCATCATAGGGCCCCTGTTCTCAATGACGAAGAGGGCGCACCCCTTTTACTGAAATCGGCTGTAAAAAGAAAAAAAAATTGTGTGTGAACTGATGAATGACAAAGCAGAGTCCTGTTCCTCTTTAGCAGCTACTACGCTTTAGGAAAATGTGGGAAAACTGTGGAACCGGAGAAAACGGTGATGTCATTGTGGGTACTTACGGGGACATCCCCGTGTTACAATACATCACATCGCAGGAAAGAAGGGAAAGAACCTACGAGTACATATGTATATATACAAAATATCAGACAAAAATTGAGAGAGATATAAAAAATATCAAGGCTAACACATATTTCTCCGATATTTATCCAGAGTTATTCCCAGAATATCTCTATACAGCATTTAAATTGAAATATTGCAGATATATTGAAATGAAATGTCACTACCAGCCATTGATGTATAGTAGTAGTCATGTCAATAATTTTCTATATCTTGTGCATAGACGCGAAACAGGAAAAAAAAAAAAAGAAAAAAATCGACCCAAGTCCATTCCTTGAGACGATTTCGAAATCGATTAAGAGCGAATCAATCAGATGGAACAGAATGAAGTGAGCCTAGAAAAGCTTCTTTCATGTAACCCAGGAAAAAATGAAAGAAAGTTCAAGGGCAGTAATGATACTATGTATAATACATGTACTACTCACCAAGTTTCTACTACAGTACTACGTATGGACTGATAGTCTTCTTCCTCTCGTGACATCCTGATCTCTTGATATATCTGTGCTGTGCATATACAAATATGCTACATAGTATCTTTCAATTGTCATGTCATACCTGTCATGAGTAATATTAAATAACAAAGATATGCATTCGCGCCATGTCGGAATGCAAGAAATAAGCTGCTTTGTTTCTCCATAGTACATCTCATATGAACAGAACAAGGTATACAGCCCTGTTATATACGATTCAAAGTGGTGCTATTACAGTATGTTTCTAGCATGATAACTAATCACTATCCAGACACCACCACACACATCACGCCAAATAGTCACACCAGTACAGCAAAAAGAAATAAAAAATGTGAAAATCAACAACTAAAACTAGTTGAGACCCCTCCCCTCCCCCCTTCCTCTTTCGTCTCGTGCCCCATGGTAACATGACACTAGTTATAATCTACCCCAGATCGACAATCTTTATTATGTGTGTACCTTGAAGTTGGGCTTTTAGGAACAAGAAAATCTACTTGAGATAGCCGGGATAGCTAGATGACTGCAAAGGAACGCAAATAATGTACATCCCTCATTCCGAAACACAGATTGACATGCACGATATTGTATCCAGTATAAAATAATGATTGATAAAAAAAAACACATATTGAGATTCATTAATGTGGTAGCCTTGCGGGGGCCTTCTATAGAGTATAAGGGATTCAACAACAATCGGATCTGGTACCAACTGTGACGATAAAAGGGAAAAAAAAAAACATAAAGAAACATAACAGATATAACTAGTTATAGCGTTGACAAAGATAGCCAGACTCAAGTCAGCACTGATATTTAGTGGGAAAAAAAAAAAGCATCTCCAACTTGATAAAAACATCCATTTTTTTCCTCCTCCCAAAGCAGCTATGAAGAAGATCATGAAATCAACTCCATACCGATTACCGAATGTGAATAAATAAGAGAAAAAGAAGAAAAATAAAAAAAGAACTGCGTACACCCAAGCCACGAGAGTGGGGTTACGAAATAAGGGATCGTCTAAAGTTGAAGCATAGATAAGAGGAAACAGGAACAAAGAAAAAAAAGAGAAATTGAAAATAGGAACGTAATCGTAGAAAGAAAAGAAAAAAAAACCATAACGTTGTCGTGAAAAAAGTAAAGCCGAGAAAAAAATAAGATGGCAAAGAAAGAAAACATATAATCGTGACAGACAAAGGAAAATAGAAGATAAAAGATATAAAGAGAAAAAGAGAAAAAGAATGTTTCAACCCAGCAACCACAAGCAAAAAAAAAAAAGCCGCCGAAAATAAAAGGAAAGAGAATAGAAGAGAAAAAAAATAAGATGTTTTGTGAAAGAAGACATTCGCAGGGATAGCTGAACCTTGAGAAGAACCTCAAAGAGTGTATGATTATAGTGAAGTGGTGGTGTGCTTTTTTTTTGTCTTCCTGATCCTAAGGTTTATTATACCATATTCATACACCCAGCTGCCTACTTGGTGTGAATTAGGCAGAGGTTGCAGGGCACAGATTCACCAGACTCGAACTCGACATTTTAGAAAAAATCCGGGCTTGCTATGGCTTTTGGTTTCAAGTGCCTGATCTGCTGTCCGAGAAGCTTAGAATGAGGTAGAAGCCAAAGATATGAAGATCACATGTCAAGGTCACATGGGGCAGCTTTCGACAAATGCCCAAAGTGGAGCGCCAGATGTTGCCAGCTGTCAGCACAATGTCAAGGCGTGAGCGGAAATGACGTCAGGATGCCTCAAAAAGAAAAGAAAAAGAAAGAATCAGGGGGAAAAAAAAAAAAAAAAAAGGAAAGGCCCCCCCTCTCCAGGCCAATTTCTCTCTTGACTGGGATTATGGTTGCTTCGCTTCGTGTCTGGGAATATTAACAACCTGTAGCGATGACGCTGTGTCGCATTCATTGACGTCATCGCAAGACAGCCAAAGGCTCATCTCACGTTAGCATCACCGCATAATCAAGCCCTGCACAGCTCCATACTCCATACGCCATGCTCCATGCAGGCCACAAGCAAACAAACAGGTGTAGATTGAGTGATTGTAGAGCGGCTTGAAGGTTGAAGAGAAGGAACAGCAATGGTAGATGGGATTGCATTCAGCCGGCTTCGAACCTCTTTGTCCCTCTACTGTTGCTCCCACTTGATGCCGTTGCCAGTAAAAGGTGCAGAGTCAGCATAGTCCAATGAATCCCGGCGGGCAATGCGCACAGCGTTCTTGGAGGAGCGGCGGGTGTGAGTCTTGCGCTCCTTGTTCTTGACGGGCGGCATGATAGTAGGGTGGACATGGCCGTAGTGGCGCGTCAGGGCGTCGAATCTGCTGAAGGTCTTGTCGGGGCAGATGGGGCAGCTGAACTTCTCACGATCGGTGTTATGGATAGTCGCCTCGTGGCGCGTGAGGTCGTAGGGGCGGTTGAACTGGCTGCCGCACTGGCGGCCGGTATTAGGGTTCACGCGGGAGCAGATGTAGGGGCCCTTCTGGGTGACGTCGGGCTTGCTGTTGCCGCTGCGGTGGGCCTCTTTCTTGTGCACCTGGAGCTCCTCGGTGGTGTTGAAGCGCGAGGGGCAGCCAGTGTAGGTGCAGGAGAAGGTCTTCTCGCGGTCCTTCTGGGCCACCATCTCAAGCTGCTGTTGGTGCGTTGGCTGCTGCTGCTGCTGCTGGTGGAAGAGATGGCGGGAGAGCAACGGCTGAGGGTGCAGAGAGCTGCTGGTGTTGTAGGCGTGCATAGAGGCGTGGGCGGGCTCCATTGGCAACTGGTCGAGCGGGCTGTTGTGAGACATGGGCGAGTGGCTGTATTCTCTGTGTGCGTTGTCGTCGAAGAGCAGGGTGTTGCCGACGCTGCCGTCCATGCCATTGCTGTAGGCATCGTGAGGCGACATGGACTGCGGGGTGATGCTATGCGCATTCAGCGAGGCCAGGTCCTGGTTGCCGCCCTGCGACAGCATGGGGAAGCCATGAGAGTACGAGGCATCGGCCGACGCGTTGAAGGCCATCGACGAAGGATTACTCAAGCTGATGGAGGAGGGCAGCGTGCTGCTGCTGCTCATGTTGTTCATCCAGGATGATTCGAGAGATGGGTTGGCGTAGGCAGCCGTTGAGGCCGAAGCAGCGACTGACGAAGAGATAGGCAGAAGGCCGCCGTCGAAGCTGATCCCTGGCAGGCCATGGTGCTGGCTGTCTAGGCTGTAGAAGGCAGTCCGCGGGTTCTGGTTGGACTGGCGAGAGAAGTTGGTGTCTCTGGAGAACTGGCCAGACACTCCGGAAGGGCCGAAATCATAGAGTTCTGGCATGACGGTTTGTCGGTACACAGAGTTCATGAGAAATGTTTGGACCAGCGTCTGCTGAGCACTTGAGGCGATTGATAAGTTGGAAAGCTCAAGAAAAAAAAGAAGAAAAAAAAGAAGAAAAAACTGCTATGGCGATAAGACAGGCAGAAGAACTAGAACGTCAAGAAAAGGAAGACTTGGTGGAAAATTGAAGACTTCAGTGGAGAATTGCCAGATATAGAGTATGTGGTGGTGTTTGATGTTTTGTTTATATAAGAAAGACGATAGAGAGACAGGGTTTGCTAAGATAGAAGCAAAGCTGTTGATGATGGTTGGCTAGACAATAAAAGAACGATAATGGTAGAAGATATATGAAGAGATCTTGATATGAGAAAAAAAAAACAACTCAGTGAATCTGATAGTAATGGTTGTGGTAGAAGAAATTGAGAATTTATTTTCCCAAAGAGAAGAGTAGTGGCAAGACGAGTCTTATATATCGAAGGTTAGATAAAAATACTACTAAGTGATTTAGATACTATGTACACGCCCCCCCCTTCTAGATATAGTCAAGAAGCTCAACGTACACCAACTCATATTTATCAAAACTTTATTGCATTTAGCTTAGAGTGCATGTATGCTAACCAAACATTGACAAATATTTATCTTTCTCTTCATTTCCAAGTTTGTGAATCTTTTTTAAATATATTCTTCTATATTTCATTAGAACACAACATCCATAGTTGTATATCCATTTAATATCTATTGATGTCAAGGCATACATTTAGAAAAGAGCCATGGTAAACAATACAAATACCTACAAACAGAGTAAAGTAAGATACAACTATACTATATTACAACTGTCCTATGTAGCTGTGACAAAGCAAGACCGCCGCCTAATCGTCTAGGACTTGGTCTTCGACTAATTATTACGCCATCGACCTTGACTGTGAATTATCGAAAACAGCTCGCTATGGCCATCTCCAGGCAGTTTACTGCTTCGAGGAATATTCAATATACATGTGTACATAGTATAGCGCCGATACAGTCTAGTAAAATTCGAGTCGAGACTGGCCTAGCAACATCTGTAGTATAAAAAAAAAATTTGACATCAGCGATATTTTACTGTAGATACGAAGAAATAAATATTATATTCCTGAGACTATTCCTGGTAAAAAAATAAATAAATAAAAATTTCCCCTGTGTGGTATCATCTTCCAACTCCGCTACCGATAGTGGCCGTAATTCAGTGGATCACCCCCTGTAACATGGGTAAGACAGCTAGGTTTTATAGGCTACATGGGCTATATTTCGTCACTGTATTATGACACTACATGTATAGCACGATCAGTACATGTCGCTAAATAATACGTTGTATGCATACTTAGTTACTTACCTGGTTCTTATGTATTTACGTTGTAAGATAAGAGGGCGCCAAAACGAAAGAAGATCAGCTCTCATTGTGACGACGGCAGGCCGCCTCTGGGAAAAATATGTGAAATGCATAACTATGTCTGTATACGGTACATAAATAATTATGCCATGTATCTTTGACCCAACTAAGAGACCTTTTCTCCAATTCACACTAAATCATATCACTACTGTCCATCTTACAGTTCCGTTTATGGATGCGAGTGCGAAGTATCCAAGTAGTGCTCCTGATAGTGCTAATTATGACCCTAAGGCCAGCAGCTACTTAAGCTCCTCATTGTGACGTGCTTCTTTGATCAGTGTGGGATAATGCATGTATGTATGTATACTTGTATTCTTATGTGGACAGAGTTATGGGCCCATATGGGCAGGTGAACGGCCACTCTATGTTCTTCTTTTTGGGTTTGGAGAAGTCGACGTCTTCAACTAAGCTTTGAGCTGCCTTAAGAACTGCGCCAGTGATTCTTATGCCTAGATATGTTTTCCATGTTCTGATTTTATGTAGTTGCTTACTTGTGATTGCGTTCATAGATATGTACGACTGTTTGCTCAGCAAGCCACAAATCGTCTGAATATTATCATAAGAATCAACCCCAAGGACAGTCAAACAATACGTACAGATATACACAGAAAGATACACATGAACCTACTCTCCGAGAAATATGTCTCCAAGCAGCAACTCTGATATCATCGATCTAGTCACGGAAGGATGAAAATCGTACGGCGGCCGCGGTTTTTAGCAGCTCTAACAGCCATAGGATCTTTTGGGGAAGCGGCTGTTGAATACGCACTACTATCCTTACTGAGAGGAATTTTTAAAAAAAAAAAGATACACTAATAGACTGTTAGTGCTAAACGTGAAGTCATATCTTAAGGTACATGTAGTACATGCAAAAACCTAACTGTGAAGTCTTAGCTACTGTAAGTAATGCCGTGAAAGGAACTCTTAGTGAGTACGGAAAGACTAAAAGGCCAAGGCCGGATCAGCCTAAAAGTCCATCTAAGACCGAAGTCATTCACTAATTCACTATATGCCGCGCCTGTAATATGTACTACTAACAGGTCTAGCCATAAGTAGCCCTAAAACATGGGTAAAATAGAGCAGAGTTATCTCTGAAATCACCAGAGCTATACATCATTACGCATCATTTGTTATGTCAGAGCTTTCGTGTATGTTTATCTTTTCAAATCAAGATCCGGCAGTACAGCCGAATGCAGCATTGGATTTTTGGATTATTGTGTCTAGATTTATTTATTTATTTATTTATTTTTTATTTTTTATTTTTGCTTACTTAAGCCTTATTATGTACACATTAGATGTATTGGCTTAGAAGCTTCAAAAAAGAAAAAGAAAAAATTAGGCTGAGTTTTTCTTCGTCTTCTGTAAAAGCTAGGTATCGGTCATTCGGTTACTAAAGATGTGAATAGGCGGTTACAAGTTTAACAGAGGGGACCGAGTGGTTGCCTATAAAAAATCACAAAGCTTATAAAACATAACCCACGCTGACTAATCACTAGCTAAGCCCTGTAGTTTTCGGTGTATCTTCCTTTTTTTTTTTTCTTTTTTTTTTTCTTTTTTTTTTTTCAGGTGCTTTGGTTCATGCCAGGCAGTGTCTAGACTAATGGAAACGCCGGCATGAGATAGTGAAGCGTGGCTAGTAACGTTAATTTCTTGTTTCAATGTCTTACAACAGATATAGACAGCGCCAAAAGTTAAGAATACCTTGTTTCTGAGAGGCTTAAGCCATTGACATCACGACTGTAGACTCCGGATTTTTCACTAGAGCCTTGTGGTTCCTCAAACTGTAACCGTCTGTACTATACTAACTGGATAGCTTTCCCAGGAGTGGTATTTTGCCTTCTGTAAAACTATATCAAGGAATGAAGCTTCGTTCGTGTTCGTGCTCCCAATAGGCCTAAGCAGTACTTCATGGCGGTGTTAATTTGATGCATGCAGCACATTGATTAGTACAAGTTCTTAACAGCAAAGCCAGTGACAGCCAATGATCTATGCTAGCATTAGCTATCTTGGCAATCTGTCTGTCTGTCTTCTTGGATCTAATATCTCGTTAGAGCCCTCTTTGTTGAAGAATGCTGGGTCACATGACGCTTGTCTCGTGACCTCGTATACGGGCCTTTTTTTTTTTTTTTTTTTTTTTTTTTTCTCTCTCTCTCTCTCTTTTTTCAAAGCTTCTCTTACTTAGCTATATGTATATCATGACGTAGGATGGATTTTGCGCTACAGCTCTAATTATTACAAAAAATATTAAAAATTAGCGGTCGGCTTGTCCTTATCTTAGTAATATAACCCGTAGTCCAGCTGCCCTCTCTCTAGCTTATAAATACTGTAGTGTGCGGATAGAGAGCAACCTAATTACAGAAGCCGCTGTACTATAAGCTGTGCTGGCAGTAAGAGGCCTATATCTGTCAGGCCTCACTCAGGTTTTAGCGCTATATTAGCCCCTGTAATCCTACCGACAGAGCCACCCCGTTAACAGCACCCCCGCAGTTCTAGACCGAGGTTCTTCTTTATTCAGAGCTACGGATATTTCTGTATGTAAATACAGTGATCAATATACAGCCATAGCTGCTATAACACACATCAATCCAGCCTGAATAGCGTCTAAGACCGAAAACGAGGTGCCTCCAAGGCTGTTTTTTTTTTTTTTAATATGGATCTTGATCTCTGCTGGATCTGCATATCATCGGCCTTTTCCAATGGCCGACTATGGCTATGACCGTAAGGGAACGTGTCATAGATATCATATCAGTGGTCCATATGCAGTTTACTCTATAGGTACAGATATAGTATACGGAAGACCCAGTAGAACTGTATATCTGTATCATAGAGAGAATACCAACATATTACAATCGTTTACGAGGTATCACAGCTACGAAACAGCCTGACAGCCCGACATGAGTGCTATACTTACAAAAAAAAAAAAAAAGTAAAGGGCTATCACTATCCAAAATACCAATAAAAAAAAGCAAGGCTAAGTAAACCCATCCACAACATATCTTTACTGCGGCTGATTTCTTCACGCCCTGGACTAGATATCATGTCAACCACATGTCAACATCAATGCTAGGCTGATTTTCTTGTGGTTTATCTTGATCTGGCCACTTATCTACATCACAGATCGCAAGATACAATAAGATTCCTAAATCCATATCTGACGCCTCATTCCACACTCTTAGTCTTGTTTGTATCAGCCTCGGTGAATCTAAACAATACAAACCATATAGAAAGTCTTAGCTCAGATTCAGGGCAATTTCTAGCTCACGTTTCTCTAACTAAGAGCTAAGATATACTGCGAAAGTAGTGATCGTCGTCGTGAAGTGTAGTTTGTTGTCTTTTTTATTCTTTTTTTTTTTTTTTTTTNNTTTTTTTTTTTTTTTTTTTTTTTTTTTTTGCCGCCCAGGCAACATGTCAGATAAATTTGTAGATGGTCCATTTTAGTCGGGCAGAGGCAAGTCAGGGCTTATTTTCGAGGAGCGGCATATCTATCTGTAAATAAAATTGTTTATCAGTACTACATAAAGACTTACACCAAAAGAAAAAGAAAAAAACCAATACATTTCTCGAGATATCCCTCTGGTCCGTTCTAGAACTATCTGGAAGTGACACATAAAACTACGGCTCCCGATATCATAACCACAAAAAGGAGAAGCATAGACATAGAGATCTCATCTACATAGCCAGTCACATTGGCAGTTTTTTCTGTATTTAGTTCGATTGGGTTCTAGACATTCTTCAGGTAGCAGACGGTAACAGTTGAACTATGCCGCTTACATGGTTTGTGCCATGTAGATCCAAAGAAAAAGATGCGTCTAGACATGTGCCAGGTTGACCCTAAGGGTTTTATTTTAGAAACGAAACAAAAAAGATAAATAATTTATCTTATGGAGCTAGTCAGTCTACTATGGGGACTTAATCAGCATAGCTTTTTTTTTTTTTTTTTTTTTTTTTTTAAATCTCCCTTTTTGACATATTCCTATCTAATGTGTTTCTCTCAAGATACACTTGACCGGCCTTTATTTCCTTTTCTTTGGAATTCCAAGTCTTGTATGCCCCATCCCATCAGACTAGAATCTCATCATCGTGAAAGCTAGACCCCCTTTTGTTTTGGGATCATTCATTTGGGGCATTTTGAGGTAGCTTTGCAGAGCCATGTTTATCACCTTGAAGGAATTGCCTTTTCAGACCATTTCTATGATATCGCGTTTTTTTCTCATTTTGTATTTCCATTACTATGTAAGGCTGTATTCTATGTATGTAGCTACATATGTACTTGGGTCTCTATCAGCCTGATCATCACGCATCCTGATCACCGGTTTTCAATGTAAACAACGAAACGATGACCATATCTGCATGTCTGTGATCATCATTTTGTCTTGGTGTAAAGCCCAGATGTTTCCATCATTTTTGAGGATTTTCAATAATGCCAATCAAGGCTTCATCTAGCTGTATGTCTGGTATGCTCTCAATATATCAATCTATCTCGTATATAAGATACAAAGATGACTAGTAAAATAACTAGGACATATATACTCTGCATGTACAAACTCGGACGCAGCCGATCGCTTATCGTTGCAATGCATTCTGTCGGCTAAGAAATAGATTACCCGCCTTGTAACATACAGAGTACACAGTACAACTTAAAGCCTTAAATATATCTCTGCTAGCATATTCCATTCCTCTTCCTCTAACGGATACACGGTAGGGCACATACCATATAGGACACTCGTATATATTACATCGTATGTATGTATGCATGTATGTATGCCAAACAGATACTTTAGGCTCAGCTCGCTGATAGTAGTCCTTCATTTTCCAATTTTATTATGCTCGTATGGGCCTCAATCTCTACATTCTTGATATGTACCTTATGTTAGATTGAGTTCAGGCATCTATCATGATATAGAAAAACAGTCGTGATATGAAATTTCCCCTTAGGTTGCTATGTAATCTGAAGCGAATTCATGAGCCGATTAGTCACAGCAGAAAAGAAGAAAAAGAAAAGAAAAAGAAAAAAAACAAGAGCCTAGATATGACTCTTAATGAGGTAACAACTTGAAGTGAGGCGTCAATAGATGATGCCATAGCCATGATGCCATCATGGATGCTGTAAATGACCCATATGTTATATTTGCAAATATTTAAGGCCAGCTTGGATCTGTATTAAAAGTGACTTTGGGTACACACCCTCTTGTTCTTTTTTTCTTTTCTTTTCTTTTCTTTTCTTTTCTTTTTCTTGCTTTTCTTGCAACAAGGTACCATCTATCGTCAGAGTGTCTGTCAAAGAAGAAGCAAAAACCTTGCATCCCATATCATCAGTATATCTTGGCTGTATTAGAGCAGAATTTTCACTACATATCAGATTTCAGGTCATGTAGTTAGTTGTTACATGGTAGTTACAACGTCTCAAGGCTTGTATGTATATCATAGCTATAAGTACAATATACAGAGACAAGCTCCGAAAGCCAGGTTTCTTTTCTCCCTTTTCCCATCTGTCGGTTCTGAGTGCATGTACTTCGGCAATCCGCGTTTAATATTTATGTCTTGGGGGTGTAAAAAAGACTAACTGATTAAGTTCATTTCACCTGTCACTGTCACTAGTATTGCAGCCGGTGTTAAGACTTGCTTTCCTACATCTTTTTTTCCTAATTTTTTTTTTCTTCTCTTTCTTTTCACCAACTACTGACTTTGTTTCCGCTTCTTCGGCAAGGGTATCCAAAGAAAAACAAAAGCTAAGGCTTTGTAGTATGTAGTATCTGAAATTATTCCTCGCTCGTTTAGACGCTCGATGCCTCGTGGAGGCCCTGTCGGTAACCCATCCAGTTCCACCAGCTAGAACCCATGTAGCTTAATACCCGATTACTATATGACAGAGTAGATCTAGTTGTAGGTCTAATTACAATAGGTTCAAGTAAGTCGCTCTTACGAACTAACTTGCTGCCTCATCTTGGACATCAAATTGTGCTTAGTAAGGCTATACTGCTTAGTAGGGCTTTTCAATCCATCAGATGCTGGCAACGAACTACATGACTACGTTTTGCTTGTTAGATACGTGACAGCAGTCCACTGTATTTCCGAGACCCATTTGTAGTATGTTTGTCATCCTACTAAAGTCCAGCTGGCTTGTTGTTTACAGTTAGTGTTTGTTTTCTCTTGATTTGTCAGGCCATTATCATCACCATATTCTATCCCTCTCGATATCTGTCTAGAACCTACTACAACAAGCATCGGTCTTTGTCGGCCTCTAAGCCTCGCTAATCATTCGAGATCGAGATTGTTCACCGGACATCGGCCTCTATCGACGACACCGGCATGAACATCGCTTCGAGGAGGGTCAGCTAACAATGCAACTGCGGTCAGCTGAGTTTTTTTTTTTTTCTTTTTCATTCTAGATTCATTCGTGTATGTATGTACAATTATATATCGTGAATATCAGAAGTGACCATGCAGTCGCTAGCTTGGCTTGGCTTCTATTATTGGGATACTAAAGGGATTAATTCAGATCTGGACTCGAACTGGACCCGAAAATCAAGTAGTTGCAAATGATGGAATCATGGCGCTCTCCGGTTTCCGTTTCTCAATGTGGTAGTTTCGCTCCGCTTCTGTTCGTCTGTTTGTTCTGGACTGGGCTCCAATAGAGGCTGTGTTGGTAGTGTCTTTCATGTGTGTTGACTTCTAATTGGCCAATAAGCGTTAGTAAGAACTAACACCGCTGGCTGACCCCCTAAAGAGATGTGGTTGTTTTTGGGGGGTTTTTTTGGTAGTTATCGGTTTCCCCGACATAGTCTCTTTCGGGTTACTACCAAAAAGTCAACGTCGCAATAGGCTACTGCAGCTAATGGAATAATGAGCAGTAAAAAAAATATATATATATATTATACAGTCAGTTAGTATTGGCTTTGTATCTGCATGGAAGATTGATCCGGTGGGTTCAGACATTGTCTCGGTCTGAATTAGCAGAGACATTGTGAACTGTAAAATTTTTTTTTTCTCCTTATTACAAAAAGGGACAAGCAAGTAATTATAGAAGCATGTAGCAACGTTAAAAAAAAAAAAAAAAGAGAAACCTCCCATATGTATGTAGATCGTGACATGTCGAGCTGCCTCTGATATCGCCTATTATACCACCATCTCATATACACCTACCAGTTATGAGATCTTCTAAATCATATCTGCAACATGCAACTACCTTCAAGGAGAGCGTAGCATCTCACCGCCAAAAAAAGAAATCGTAAATACTATAACCACATCTCTTAGTAGTGCAGAGTTTTCACCGGCTTATAACTCAATTTGCTCTGTACCATATCCTTCATGTTTCCTTCATTTGGTGTCAAATCTTTTTGTGTTTCCTACTAGGACCTTGAAAAAGCACAAGCTTACATTCCAGGATCTACTGGTTCGCCAATCGCTCAGGTGTGGTGCCAAGGTAACATCGTGGTATTTTTTTCTGTGCCTATCATCTATTTTGCAAGTCCAGATCACAAGCAAGTTGACCAATGCCTTTAGTTTTATGGCTAAGAAGAAAGGAAAATCTTGAGCACAGGTTGACCATCTAAGATAGACATTCAGATATACGGATACGTTTTGCTGCGCCTACTGTACTGATCTATAAGTAGCAGTAGAACCTGCTACTACATATGTATTGTGCATACTACACTTACTTGCTTATATATATATATATATATATATATATATATACTTATACTGTACCTACTGTAGTCGTACTTAAAACGTAGCATCCTGTCTCTAATAGGTAGTATGCGTTCAAGTCCAAGCTGTCAGCCTCCGACCTCCTCTCCGAGACAACCCATTGCGGCGGTACTTGTGGAAGACAAAAACTGGCCCGACCATTCCTAAGCGACAGCTTCAAGCATTGATAATCGATATCAATACTCGAAGCCAGCTTAAGCTCGGACGACTTACTTAGCTGGGCCATGGAGGGTTAAGCCACTGGGTCATCGACTCTAAGCCACAGAATACATATAATAAAAGTATTTTTTTCTTGAAATGTATTATACAGATGTCTGTGCCGGTATCGCCAGATCCAGATTTGCCCAGCTAGCCCTNNAAAAAAAAAAGTTAAATTTTGCTATGTTGTTCATACGTAGCCTATTTTCTTGTTCAACCCCAGGACTTATCAAACCAAACAACTCTATGCCACATTACAACAAAATGAGGCAGATGCTATATTATATTTCTAGCTGTAGGTCGGCTAAAGCGATCGTAACGTGCCTTTCATCAGCCTTCTTCGAAGACCTTTAGCATATATGATTGCATCTCTTTTCACATACAAATACTTACTTATACATAATACCGATACAGTGTAGATCAACCTGCACTTGTTGCATTTGGATACTTGTCTATCGCTTATTTTTGGTTATATCTGTAAACCCCGGTCTTCTTGATCTTCTGGCATATCTTTTGTCTGGGCTGGCCCAGGCTTTGGGCCCAAAAAAATTATGGTAAAAATTTTTTTTTTAATTCATTAATCTTATATGGAGCTATCGAGCTATGAAGATGTAAAATATGGTATTAAACCCTAAGCAGTCATGTAAAGACGTCCTCCAAAAACATCCCATACCATTTCTCAAAGACTTAACTCAAGTGGGAAGAGTACTAGTTATGGTCACCCAAATATCATCAATTCAAATTAAGCCCGCATTATAACTCCGTTTCCAGCAAACGAAATACTATCAGTATCCATACAATCACCTTCCATTTGCACGATACGATACTCAATAGTAGTCCTAAACTAACTATATCTGACCTATGACCCTGATGCCTCCTCTTCCTCCTCCTCCTCCTCCCCTTCCTCTTCCTCTTCCTTCCCCTTCGGCTCCTACACCCTAGGTATCAAGATGTTTGTACATACCAACGTGTAAGAGACTGAGTATCGCTAAGACCAAGTCTTTCATACCGGCTTGATCAGATGACCAATCAAAGAGTCATATCATAGCCCAATAGATATTATGTCCTCTATCTTGTGCTCTTAGGAACTCAATGGACTTCTGATTCTGAGAAAGATATATCGATCAGCCAAAGCCAATGTTTTATCAGAGTACTCCATAGACATGTGATGTCTGCCACGCCATTTATACAACTAAGAATATTTGTAAATAAACTAGTTAGTCACCAATCATTTGAGCTACTTTTGGGAACCCCAGCTGCCGTTACGCTAGCTGATCTACAGCTTTTGTTTGTTTTACCTGTTATTTTTTTTCTCTTTGTCTCCAACAAAATGATACATGTTAATAATGGCCAATCATCCAATCAAGTGAATAGAATCGAGGTTCTCTAAACGTATAAACGTACAGGGGGGGGTCTAATAGCCGTCGTATCATGGATATCATGGATGGATTGGCAGAACCATGTTGTTCTCTGTGATTGGGATTTTTTTTTAAAGTCATCATAGTACTACTCACTATAATTATTACTACTATGATATGTGTATACTAAGCTGTGATTTTTGTAGTCACACTCATGATCATCTTACCCGCCTTACCATGGAAAGTGTCTTGTGATGCTATCTGTTTTTTTTTTTTTGTTTTTTTTTGGGTATGTAGTTATGTATCTTTTAGTTTGCTTTGCTCATTCGCAACTTTCCCGGTATAATTTTGAGAGCCGCATATACAGTTAAATTCAACTACCGGTTTTCTTTCCCGCCTAAATATAACTCGTATTTCCAACTTCAGATTCAGATTACTGTTGTACGATGACAGCTGGTTCACCCCAGTCTTCTCCTCTCCTTCTCTTCTCTTTTTTCTCGTCCTCTCCTTCTTCCTAACCAACGTCGTTGTTTCCTTCTTCTACTTTACTTGGTTACTAACTTATCCTGTCGTCCTCGTTTGTCCGCGGAATTTTCTTTGTGAGGGGCCTTTGACCGGTGACTGATTCCTATCACTTTTAAGTTATAATCTATCTGTACATATCGTACGGGTATTAACCTACAAGGTTGAATTGTTATTTTTGGTTCCTTTGCTGCACCTTCAGCTTGTATGGGAAGGCTGTCAACAACTTTTAACTTGTAATACGCATAGGCTGTCAACAAGTGACTGATCCGCCGGTGTAGTTAGTCATGGTATCCTATAAGCAAAGCAAAGTAACCATGGCCGTCTAACAACAAGCATTAACACTAAACAAGTCCCTGCTTCTTAAAAACGTAAGCAAACAAGTAACATCGTCGAATCCCGCTTTCACTTGCTTTGCCTTGTTTGTATGTACAATGATTGTAATAACAATTAAGAAAACGAACTCTGCCTTTCAACTAAGCCATTCCATTCATCCTACCTATGATAACCGGCAAATGCCATCTGTTCCAGTAGTCTTATAACCACTTGGTAGTATCTGAAAAATTAACATGCAGCATTTTGTTTCCGAACAACCAGTAGCATTTTTGTCTTTTGCCTACAGATTGTTCTGCCTCCACAAACCAAGTCACGATGTCAAGTTTAGCGCACACCCTCCTCTTTCTTTGTAGTAAGATATACAAGTTGAGCTAAATAATACGCACCAACAGATCAGCTTGTGCTTGCTTTTTTGACTCGTGTCAGCTACAACTATAGCAAAATCTATCTTTTTCTTGAATCTTCATCGTAATCGTTATCTTGAAATGTATTTCTTACAATGAATGCCTTTAGCCTATTCTCTGCACACCGGTTCCAGATAATGAGCATATGTCTTGTATATCTCATCTTTCTTCTATATGTTTATTCTATCTCATCCTTAGCATACCAGAATCCATCCCTCTCGAGCTCTAGTCTCATGAACACATTCACCATTTCATCTATGTATAATCCTAAGCCAAGCTCCGTCTGACAATATATATATATATTGAGTTGTGGTTTTTCCTGGTTTGTGTTCCCATAAAAATGCCTTCTCTTAGTGCAAGATGCAAAAGTCATTTCTCTATATCAAATTACTATCAAGGTAAAGTTTAGGGTTAACCCTTACCCTAGTGTCAATTCACAGAACCTTGAACCTAAATCATATTATTCGACGCAATTAATTGCGAGATAAAATTTTAATTGACTAGTTACTACAGTGTTCAGCTCAAATAACTCAAAAACGTAAAGCCGATGCTATCCCTTAGCTAAAATATAAAACAATTCATCTTGATTACATAAAGTCATATATGTATTCTATGACGTATGTGTTTTCTATAGATATTAACACTTCTCCTTTTTTCTTCCTCGAAATCATCATCTGTTTCTATTCGATCCAATTCTTCGCTTGTGTCATTCTTCTTATTTCTCTGCTAAGCCTTCTTTCTATGATGTATGTTCCTCCAACTTTGGTCACACTTTACTCAATGCCATGTACTATGTGTAGTATAGTTACGTATATATGCACAACACACATAGTGCACTCCACTCTTTATCATATTCGTACATCTAAATTGCTACATTAAGACTTTGCACCTTTCCTCCACATCATTGTACCGTTATTGTATTGCATCGTTCATCCCACTAAACTTAAGCTCGTATATCTTATGTCTTATGTAGATTGACCTCAAATACTATGCTTAATTCCGCTTCACAGCCTACTCGAGTCTTGTCCCTATCTCCTTGGACTCGATGTCATGCAACGGAATATTCTACCCGCGCCACTCTTCTGTTGCGGCAAATTCTCTTCGTCCCGCTATATACCTTAACTAGCCTTCAAAGAGAGATTCCGTCCCGGTCATCTCAAGTATCAGCTATACCTCTTCTGACTATATGTGCGTAGTTTGATTAATCTGTTGTTCAGCTACAGAGGCCTACATATATAGACTCCGAATCTTTGGAGGTATAGCCAGAGTTTTGGTATCATATTTCAAGTCCACATGTAGTCTTGAATAAATATTCATTGATCAATATATATTGTACGCACACTGTAACCCTTCTTAACCCTATTCACTACTCATCCAGGACGTTTCATCTTGGCTATGAAGACGTAGCCAATATTGCAACTGGAACTACATCCTAATAACATATTATTGGTAAGAAAATACTCAATATTGGAAATGGCAGCAATGCTATCGACATTTCAATGAGACCGTAAACTTAGTTTCTGTCTGAGCAAACCCGAATCTGTTAGAAATTCCAAAAACGTGGTCACACTGTTCATGTTGATACTGCACACTCACGAATCTCTAGATAGATATATTGAATAATACATTGTATCATCAGAATAGGTGAAAACTAAGCATAAGGCCTCTTCAGGTTGTTTTTTTGGGTTGGGAGTCACGGCGGCAGCCCATGAAAGGAGCATCGTGAACTTTGAGTGGCGATGGAGGCAAAACCATAATGGGAGGTAGGTGTTCAACAAGGCTTCTAGTAGCACCAACTCGCCTTGTCTCAGCTTCTATTTGGGAGCCTAACTCGGAGCTCGGTTGGCTCATGATTGTTATCCACTCTGTGATAGATTCATTAGTAGACCCTCTTGTTTGTTTCTCCCAGATATAGTTCATTGACTGACCTATATAGGCTAGATAAAAGGCAAATTCCATCAGTCATTGTGTTGTGAAAGTTGTAGCCTGGCGAGTAAGAGGGCTTTTTGGTATCATGACTAGAGTCAATATTGGATCAGACATTTCAACCACAAAAGTATATATGAATGACCTCCAGTATGACCGGTGTGAGTGTAGTCGAATACACATATCAGGCAACCAATCACTGGACGATGCATAGGCCGAGATGCTTTATGTGCAATATTATATGGCCAGGAACTAGTGACTATACGTCAACCTTGCTACTATGTACTAGGATCGTTGACTTGAGGCCGTATTTCAGGTTATGCCTAGCCAGTCGTTGGTGGATACTCAGTGTACGTGCTTGAATGAAGGCAGCCAATACGATGTCGTATACTTGTTTCAATGTATGAACACAGTGAGTCATAGTTGTAGTATTTTAAGTAAGTGCACGTACATATCATATGTTGATTTATGCAATCAGATCGAGGAATATCAAAATTGTGGTGTATGTCTAGTATGTATTAGCTTCAAACTATGTACCAAGGTCTTTAGATATAAAAATTGAAGGTATGATATATGTTATAATCGTATTCATAAGTTTAGTTTGTCTTTTAGTTGCAATACCAAGGTTGTGTATCCATTTGTAGTATCAGAGTTTAATTAATAAAAAAAATAAAAATAAAAAAGACAAGACCAAGACGATACACAACTCATACATTATATGGTAGTTGGTTCAACTATTGATTAGTATCTCTACCTAGGCATCCAGTACTAGATAGACATATTGCAAAGGCAGTCGACAATACACGCGTAGTATAAATACACAGCACATACTTGATTGGGATCATTGGATTTTGTAGTAGTTTGATGATATTGAAGTAGTGAAAGACGCCATAAACAGTGTATTACTTCTGGAATAGGACAAATACCCCGTCCTTGAAAACCATATTTCCCTCCATATGATACAATTGAACACCCGAAAACAGACCAAACCCAAAGATCCCCAAATCAATGAAGAAAACATGCCGCCTGAAGAGATAGCGGCCCGTGACTCATAAGCAGATGTTGCGAATAATAATAATAAAAAATAAAAGATAACGTAACGAAGACAAAACGCTTAGCCACCGAAACCGTAAAGGGTGCGGCCTTGTCTCTTGAGAGCGTAGACGACATCCAGAGAAGTGACGGTCTTACGCTTGGCGTGCTCCGTGTATGTGACGGCATCACGGATGACACCCTCGAGGAAGGACTTGAGGACGCTGCGGGTCTCCTCGTAGATCATGGCAGAAATACGCTTGACACCACCACGACGAGCGAGACGGCGGATAGCGGGCTTGGTGATACCCTGAATGTTGTCACGAAGAATCTTGCGGTGACGCTTGGCGCCACCCTTTCCAAGACCCTTGCCACCCTTGCCACCTGTGGATATAGATAGTTAGTGGATGTTCGTGACGAGTTGAGAGTTGAGAGCGATAGAGTCGATGACTATCGTGATGCAGGAGTACTTACGGCCAGACATTATGTGAGATTTAAAGTTGTGAAGTGAAGAAAATAAGTGGGTTTGAGCTTTTGAGGTTGAGAACACACAAAAGATAAGACTTTGAAGAGAAAAGTGAGAGAGTTGATATGGTTGATGAACAGATGGTTAGTGGGGGGTTAAACTGAAAGATGAAATAATCGGGCGGCCTGAGATCTTTAAGTTAGTTTCTGTGCCATCCCGATCACTCAATCTTGCAATTTCAATCATAATACTAGGGCCGCCAAGCAAGGAAGGAACGCCTAGAAGCTTAGACCGCGACGCGCTGATTCAGGAATATTATAAAAATAAAATTATAAAAATAAAAGAAACAAAGCATAACAAACAAAAAGCAAGAGAAATAAATTTAAAAAAAAAAATTAGAATTAAAAAAAAAAAAAAAGGACCCACCTTTTCTTTCCCCTAGTTTCGCGTGACTACCCTTTTTCCTCTCCTCTCTAAATGGCTAGAAAACGAGCTCGCATCACTTCCAAAAAGAGAAAGAGCATGGGCCATTTATGTGTTGGTCCAATCAAAAAAGAAAAAAAGAAAAAAAGAAAAAAAGAAAAAAAGCATTTGGACCCACTCAGCTGCACATGTTTGCAGGGCCAGGAACGCCATTTCACAATTGTTGACATGTTTCTTTTTTATTTTCACGTTTTATAATTCTGTCCAAGGTACAACATTGATTCTTTTACAGTATTATTAGCCCAAAAATGCCAGAGTGGGTCCTGTAAATATGAATTAAACTTAGCCATCCATTATTGATTCATCGATTTACGCGTCTTGTTCACGCTTCTTGACGCGACTAATAGGGCTATGGCTTGTGTTTTAATTTAAAGGTAAACTGTTTTGTGTTTAGTAGCTATGTTAAAGAATGCTTGACTAGGAGTACTTTCTATGTATTACTATTTTTAAAGTCATCAATAATGAATTCCACTTTAGACTTCACCAACCACTTTAAGTTGACACAATGGTAGGGTTAATCACCGCAACCCTCTTTTAAACGATAGTATGTAGGCTTATTTTGGTGATGAATAAAACTTTGATGATAAATTAAATCATCTACTCAATACATAATGGATTGCTGTAGATATGTTGAACATTCTATGAACATTTGCGTAAACTTAAGTATCTAGTTATCATACACGTAATACGAATATTGAGAAGTACTTGGTTAAAATAAGGCGTATACAAATGTGCTTTTGACTCTGTAATTTACTATTTTACATAGTATCTTCACAGTCGATGCAGTACTATGAAATTCATCAACCATGAGCATAAAAAGTTACAAACTAAACATCACCTCAATCATCGTACCATTAACAAGCTCACATTCTTCACATAATCTACAATAGCTGTTGCGGAGCCAATTTGTCCTAATTCGTACAGCTCAAACTGGGAAAGTCAGGAACAGAAACTGCATAAGAAAGTCTATACATGTACAGCTGCAGTGCCGACCAATAGAAAAATAGAGAAAATAAAATTGGCCGGCCTGGATTATCAAGTAGCCGATTTTAGTGAGCTCGATCTAACATTTGGCAATTTTCACCAACTATCGGCAAGCAACTAGAGGGAAGCAAGGGGTAGTGAAAAAGAGACATAAAGAATGATTTGATATAACTTGGAGCGAAATAGTGATAGCTGACTTGGAAAAAAAAAGAAAAAGAAAACGGCACTGACGGCACTGGAATGGCTATAGTGCACGTACCGCATTAAATCTTCCTATCAACAAATAAGGAACCCAGAACATCGAAAAGACCCACTTATTATGTACCGTTTTCTAACCTCGCGCATTTTCGAATTTTAATGAATTTTTTTTTTGTTATCGATCATGCCTGTACCAATTAGTCGCGCTATACCTGGCTAACTCAACCGCCCCTTCTCTTTTTACTATTTTTTGAAACGCAATCACAGATCAGCCATTCGCCCCACTGTCCAAATCAAAATATCACTATAAATATCCATACTTCCCTCTTACTTTGTTTTTTTCGTCACTCCTCCCTTACACACCAACGCATCACACCACAACATCGACAATTATTTCTTTGTCTCTACAACAACAACAACTCTTCATTTCATCAATAAAAACAACAAAACACCATGGCCCGCACTAAGCAGACGTAAGTTTCATCATCACTCATCGGAATCATGGACTTCATTTACTGATATCTTCTTTACAGCGCCCGTAAGTCCACTGGTGGCAAGGCTCCCCGTAAGCAGCTGGCTTCCAAGGCCGCTCGCAAGTCCGCCCCGTCTACCGGTGGTGTCAAGAAGCCTCACCGCTACAAGCCCGGTACAGTCGCTCTGCGTGAGATTCGTCGCTACCAGAAATCGACGGAGCTTCTGATCCGCAAGCTTCCCTTCCAGCGTCTGGTTCGTGAAATTGCCCAGGACTTCAAGTCGGATCTTCGCTTCCAGTCTTCCGCTATTGGTGCTCTCCAGGAGTCTGTCGAGTCTTACCTCGTCTCTCTCTTCGAGGATACCAACCTGTGCGCTATCCACGCTAAGCGTGTCACTATCCAGTCCAAGGACATCCAGCTGGCCCGTCGCCTGCGTGGTGAACGCAACTAGATTGTTTACTGCTGTTGATTGTCACTTTGTTTCCCCCCTTTTTTATTCTACATTTTTTTGTTATTGCTTTTACTACACGCTGCTTCACGACATCTACACGATGGTTTAGTGTTATTGGCACAATGGGGATAATTATGGCGTTGAATGATTGATTCTCTCTTTTTTTTTTCTTCTTTCTTTTCTTTTCGTTATCGTTGGGCGGATTGTAAATTATCGTTTTGAAGCGGCCATCAGAGCCGCCAATTGGGAATTAAACAGGACTTATGATCTATTTTCTACACAACAACAACAACGCGCCCCTCCAATGACAATACTTTTGTTCTTTGATTGTGACAAGGTGAACACGATGAATATTAAATATCTATGTGACATGATAATACACAAACAACCCATCGTCTACACATAAACGCGACGCGCCATAATGCTATGCGGCTGGTGTGGGTCGATCGTGTTGGCGGTGAGGTATATATGCGTCTATTGGGTATAGTTAGTCACCGCTTTTTATACGTTTTGTTGGCTGACCAGCAACGCTTTATTTAGTTCATGTGGGGGGCGGTCTTGTAATATACGACATGCATAGTAGGGAATCATTTAGTAGTAGTAATTTAGATATAGTTGATTTGATATCATGGGCTCGATATAACTATTTCACAATCTCGATATTGAGGGTTTTTTGTCTTTGTATTCACACCATCTTTGTTATCTCCCTTTCTACTATCTACTTGGCCTTATCGTGCGGAGAAAACAGCAAGATACATGGTAGCCTAATTCTCGAAAAAAAGAGGTCACATGTGCTGTGTGATATCATGTGACGTTTATGGAAAGCTGACCAGTTAGAGTTGAGACTCAAGTTACTGTCACGTGTGCCTATTGGGAAACTTTATCTTTTTTTTAATCCAAACCCTATATAGATAGACCCTAAATGATCTGATGAAGCCATTCTTTCTTGTATATTCCTCGTACTATTTATTGACTGTAGTGACGGCTATGACACAAAATCATGACCGAATCTAATTTTCAAGGCTGTAAAGTTCAGCCGCCTTCTTAGTACTTAAGTGAATATCTTTGTGCTATCATAAACTTCTAATAGTACTTAGTACTGTTTTAGGCCTCCAGAATGGGGGTATCAAGCTGGTTGGGATCGCCTTCTGGTGTTCCAAGTATTTGATCTGCTGTATCCCCAAATAAGACTGATCTGAGTTTTGAGCATAAATGCTTCACATCATTCAATGGCTCTGGGAACTTATCCATTATACAACGGAGTCCACCTCTACTCATATCTCCCAACTTGATATGAGAAATGTCTATCCAGGCTTCCAGTCTCTCACCTTAGAAAAGAATCCGTCTCTTTCTTCTGTTGAATATCACCAATCCCATTGAGCCCATGATTTGTGTGCACACATTCAAAATCAAAATATAAAGGAATGACTCTAGGTCATGGCGATAGGTATGGTCACCCCCTTTCAGAACTTGAAGCGCCATAAACTCTAATACATCTGTTGGATGCTTTGCACCACTTGGAGCTATCATGGCTTGAGATAAGCATACCACTGGAGCCATCTGCAGTTCCAGGGTCTGTGATGATGATGTTGCTTGATGAAGCATGTCGGTGGAGAATTCTGCCCGTCATATAAAGAGACCCGTGAGCTTTTACAGAATCTCGCATTGCTTCAAGTAACTCCCTTACGGTCCGGAAGCCTTTGAGGGGACGGCCTGGCAGGGGGAAAAGGTGTTTATAGTTGTAGGTTTCTGGAAAAAATAGATTCATTTGACCTTGTCGTTCTCTGAATTCGATGGCTATCATTGTGGTATATAACATGTTGGGTGAAAGGGCAAGGGAACTATCTTTTAGTTAGTATAGCTACTCCTATACGGCCTTCTTGTTGGCAAACGAAGGCAACAGGTAGCAAGAAGATTATCGATAGGGCTCGTTGCAATGAGGGCACGTCTATAAGGATATAATTGCTTAGACAAGGGTTCATTCAATTAAAATTAGAAAGAAAAATGTGAACACACACCTTTTTTCCGTGTAGGATGAATGATGCAAGAGATATGGTCATGTTTGATATAGAAGTTTAGAAATTGTAATAGTATGAGATTTTAAGATCTTTCAATAACAAGATAACAAATAAAGGCAGGCTGTTGTCTAATTTAAGTTGTGGAGGAGAAAATATTCACAATATAGTTATATGACTAACAGTTGTATACCAAGCTAGTTGGAAACTGTACAAGGCTAAAGAGTTAGCTGAGCTTACCTACGATTTCGACTACTTTGAACTTTCAATTTTTCTGTTTCCAAGTTATTTTTGATGAAGAATTGTATAATATTATTTATACAAGCATAAACATACAAAACTAAAACTAAAACTAAAACGCCAAGTTTCGTTACTATCTCATTTTTCTTTCCCTTTTTTTTTTCTTTTTTTTCTTTTTTTTCTTTTTTTTCTTTTTTTTCTTTTTTTTCTTTTTTTCTTTTCACTAGATTCGTAGATATAACAGACAGATAGATGCAGTACACAATATGAAAAAAAAAGATGAAAAAAAAAAACCCCTTCAATAACACCAAGTATCGTCAACGAATAGTTAAAGAAGATGATATAACTATGAAAAAAAAAATTACAAACGTAACCCCGTAACGAACAAAACAAACGGTCCCATGATGCATAAAAATAGTAAAGTAATGTGAAACAAAGTACCCCAAAAAGATGAAGAGAAAGAAAACAAGGTGATACGACAGAGTGAAGAAGGACAGGAATATACTAGTGATATTCGCTATCATGCCCAGCCAGCTTCAGCATTAACTGTTGGGATGCTAGTGTAGACATCGAAAGCACCAGTTCCAACCTTGCTCAGCTTGCCCATAACGATACGTGAACTAGGCGTCTTCAGGTCATCCCAGTCACCAGAGATCAGGGCCTCCTTGAGGAAACCCAGTGTAGTCTCGAAACTCATCTTGGTGAACGGACTGACGTTGCCCTTGAGGCCGATACGGTTGAAAGGCGTGAAGCCACCGTTACGAGTCATGTAGTCAGAAATCAGATTCAGATGACGGGCATCGACCGAGATACCGTGAGACCCGAAGACGGCGTTCAGTTCCTGGATGATATTGTTGCGAGCAGCCTCAACCCCGTATTCGTTCAGGACAGCCGCGATGTCGTTGGTAGACATGCGGTTCTCGTCGACGTAGTCGGTGTGCTTGCGCAGTTCACGCAGGTTGATACCAGCCACGTGGATGACGTTGGCTCTGACCGTCTCGTGGGTCACGGGATCTACGACGTTCTCGTTTTCGACGAATGTGCAGGCGCCCACACCGGGAATCTGGCGAACTACCGACTTGCGGACGGCATCCTGGACCAGATTCAGCATGATTAGCTTGGGGGTTTCGATGTCAAACTCGAGAGTGATCTCGGCCCATGAGCCGCCGGCCTCGTCGCACTTGAAGCGAGTGATGTTCTCGTGAAGTCTGGTCACACGACTGTTGCGGTTGGCACTAGTGCGCTTGAACAGGGCTGCCATCTCCTTGCCGGACGACGAGATGCTAGAATCAATGTCGCTGTCGACATCCAGGTCATCGCCAGTGTTCTTAGGACTACCGGCAAAGCCCTCGTCTTCGTCCCCGTCCTCGCCCTCGCTGCTGTCAGCCGCACGCTCAATAGCATCGTCTTCGTCATCGTTGGCTCCATACGAAGAGGCCTCGGTACGGTTAGCCTTGCGCTTGGCAGAAGTAGCATCGCCCTCGGCGTCCTCGTCGTCTTCGGCACCACTGTCCTCCTCGTCATCGTTGTTACGCGAGACACTGGAGGTAGAGGCCATCTCTACGGTACCAACAGACACACCGACAGCAGGAGTTGAGGAGTTGCTGTCGCTAAGACGCTTCTTGATCTCCTTCTTGGTAAACTGGAGAAGCTTGGTGATGAAGTGAGTCTCGATAGCCATCAAGACATCGTGGATAGAAACACCATAAGTCTTGCTATACTCCTCGAATGGGAAAAGCGACAGTTTGATGTCGTAGATCTTGGCCAGAGCGTAGCCCTTGCCCTTGCCGATGCGCTCCTTGACGACAGCCTTATCGAGGATATCGGCCATGGGCAGGATAGACAGGGCCTTGGCGAACACTTGAGCATCCTCTATGCTGACATTGTCACGGAGAATCAGAGTGGTGCTGGGGGTCTTGAGCTTGACAGCCGCAGTCATGAGAATCTCACGGAGACGGGGAATACCCAGTGTGACGTTCTTTGCCGAGTGACCAGCCAAATGGAAGGTGTTCAGCGTCATCTGAGTAGACGGCTCACCGATGGACTGGCCAGCAACGATGCCAACGGCCTCACCAGGCTCAGCCATGGACCGCATGTACTTGGCAGCAAACAGCAGCTCGGCGTCCTTCTTGGTGATACAAGAGTCCGACGATGCCTTGTCCTTCTGCTTGATGACGCCGTCAGGGTTGGTCTCGATGTACTTGGTCATCTGCTTGTAGAAGGCCTCCGAGGTAGCAAACAGGGTGCGTGCTGGGTTCAGAGTCGAGGTCACGGGGTCCTTGGCCTTGCCATCGCGAGCACGGGCGTGCTTGATAGCGCTCTTCATTTTCTTGGTGATCTCGCTCTTGCGTTCGACCATGCTGTCATCTAGCGAGCCGATGTTGAGCTGCGAGGCCTCTGACTCCTTGTTGCGAGCCACAAAAGTAAAGTCCGTTAGGTACTTCTGCTTGCAGACATCAAGACCGTCTTCGCCGTACAGAAGCTGAACCAGCGAGCCATCGGCATCACGTACAGTAGAGTCGTAAGAAACAGTCAGACCCTCCATACCCTTGATGATACAGCGCTGGAGGTAGCCGGAACTGGCAGTCTTGACGGCTGTGTCGATCAGACCTTCACGTCCAGCCATGTGATGGAAGTAGTACTCTTGGGGCCGGATACCCGACAAGAAGCGGTTGACAATGTAACCGCCGGCACGCACACTAGAGTCGAAGGGATCAAAGCATGGCAGCGACTTTCCACTGACCATGACGGGGACACGGCGACCCTCCAGAACCTGCTGACCGAGATTGACTGAGATCTGGTTGGCGTTGACCTGACCACCCTTGGCACCAGAAGTAGTCATGGCCTGCATTCGGTTCTGCGGAAAGAGCTTCTCGAGGCCAACAGGCAGACAGGCATTGGTGGCCTTGGTAGTCAGATTGCTGGCAGAAGAGCTGTTCATCAGACGATCCAGACCCTCGTGCTTGACAGGGTCACGAAGCACCTCCTCTAGACGTCTGAGCAGCTCGGGGTTGTCAGCCTTGATCGAAGCGTCGGTATCGTCTAGCGAGACGTATTGGCGAGCCACATCGAGACCGATCTTGTTAGCACTAGACAGCGCCTCAAGACGAGCGGCCTCACCCTCCGCGGTGAGACGAAGATCGTCCATACCACAGCTGAAAGCACGCATGTGGAGATAGCGAGTAAGGAGACGGCCAAAGGCAGAGAGAGTCTTGCCGGCAATAGCAGCACCGTAGATCTCGTGAATGGCGTGGATCATACCGCCAGAGCTGGGACCAAGCTGGGACTTGTCCAGAATGCCAGAGATGAACTCGCCGTCGATGAAGCGAACTGTAGCCTCGTCCTTACCACCTACGCCCCACTGCTCGGCCTTGAGCTGCGTCTTGCCGGTCATCCAGAGGCCACCACAGTTGGGCGGCTTGATGTTCTTGAGGATAGTGGTGACAACCTGCTTGCCGGTCCAGCGAGGGAACGGCTTGATGATGGCTGGAGGAACAAGCTCGAGGCGGTCACCTAGAATGTGGCCATGTTCAGGGCGTAGAGCCGCATAAACGAGCTGCTGGTAGTCCCCACGACCAAAGAAGGCGTCTTTGCTGCAGAGAGCCACGGAAACGGACAAATGATCCTGAATAAGACCACGGAGGGGCTTTCCCTGAGTGCCGGAAATATACTGGTGATCGGTATCGGCGATCTGGAGGGCCTCAGCACGAGCAATCTCGTTCTGGGGGAAATGCATGTTCATCTCGTCACCGTCGAAATCGGCGTTGTAGGTGTTGCAGTTGGCGTAGTGCATACGGATAGTCTTCTCAGCTGGAAGAACACGCACACGGTGACCCATGATAGAAGGCTTGTGGAGAGTAGGCTGGCGATTCATGAGCACGACATCGCCGTTGGTGATGTGACGGTGGACCTTCTTGTTCTTGATGCCGGTAGAGGACACTGATGAGGGCGCGAGGAGCTGGTTGGCCAGGGCAGCACGCTGATCAGGAGTCTTCCAGCGAAGATTGGTCAGCTGGCCGGTCTCGCTTTCGATAGCCACAGCACCAGGCCACTGTGAAGAACCGTTGATGACGGCTTGGTGAAGCTCACGGAAGTTGTGGCTGGTGACTGGCTCGGGGTAGGTTAGGCGAGTGGCAAAGACAAGCGGCACACCGATCTCGTTGGTCTCGATGTTGGGGTCGGGAGAGATGACGGAACGAGCAGCGTAGTTGACACGCTTACCCATCATGTTCATACGGAAGAGACCCTCCTTCTTCTCCAGCTTCTGCTTGATGCCCTCTTCATTCTTGAGAGCAGCGGCGCCCTTGGTAGGATTGAGGTTCTTGTCGATGAGAGCGTTGACGGCGCCCTGCAGCTCGATCCAGGCTCTGTGAAGATCGCCCAGCTGGCGCACAGACATGGACTTATCGCCGTCTGTTATACCGGTACGCTGTATACGCTCACAGCTGCGCAGAATGTTCTTGAACAGACCGTTCTGCTCGTTCTCGGAGATCTGGCCTGCGCCCATACGAGCCTCGGGACGGTAGCGGTTGGGAGGCACGAGAATAGCCTCGATGAAGAACATGGCAGGAGTGACCTTCTTGGTGTGCTTGCTGGGGCGCGAGCTGTAGAGCAAAGCAAGAATGTCCTGCTCCTTCTTGAAGAGAATCTCCATGCGGCTCTGGACCTCCATGGCAGTGAGATAGCGCTGGGTCGACTTGGTCTCGGAAGAAGTAGGAGCGTCCTCCATGTCGACGTCGGAGCCTGAGTTGACATCGACGCCCTCGTCAACAGACTCTTGCTGGGCCTTCTTGGACTGGCGCGAAGACATGGCATCGGAAGCCTTGAGCCGCCGGGACTTCATGATGCTGATGTCCTTGGCAGAAAGAGTCTTCTCGAAGATCTTCACGGCGCCATCTTTGCGGTAGCGAGGCGAGATACCCTGGCAAGAGCCGCATTTTTGGACACTGTTGGCCTCGACTAGGAACTCCTTGACTAGAATACGACGAAGAGCTGTGGCACCCTCGTGCTTGGCATTCAGGGCCTCTGAGACCAAGAGACGACGACCCTTGATAGCAGTTGCAACGAAGCGGTTGCGCTTGCGCATGACGGGGTCCTGAGTACCAGTGACACCCTCCTCCTCGGCCTCGTCATCTGAGTCGATATGGCGCAGATCATCCGGCAGATAGGCCAGGTCTTCGTCCAGAGTGTCGATGTGGTGGGCTTCTTCCAAAAGGCCATACTGTAGTAACTGAAACTTGCAAAGATATCTGTGGAGGGCCCGAGACGTCATGCGGAAGCCGTGGCAGTAGCGGCATTGAGCACGTAAAAGAGTGAGGACCTGGTCAATAAAGGTCGGATGATACACTGGACAAGGCAGCTCGATGTGGCCGGCGTGACCGGGGCAATGGTACTGGTTAAGGTGGCACGTCATGCATCTAAAGGAACAGAGAACTCGTTAGCCGACAAGCCTAGCAAAACGCCATGGTAAAAACAGAGGCGGCACTTACGGAGAATCGCCCCAGGAACCAAGAGCTTGATCGTAGAGACCACCTGGCACGGGATTTAATAGAGAGTCGAACGAGCTGTCGTTCTGGATGCGCTTTACGGAGATACTGCGGACATCTTCGCTGGTCAAGAAATCGAACTCGACTCGATCGACCACGGTGGTGACGGGATTAGAAATATTCATAATGGCTGAGAGATCGAGATGGAATCTAATCGTCCCGTGTACAATGAGTATATATCTCTGATAGCAAAGACTAGGAGAAATGGCAGCAAATGCTGACCATAACACTCGAGATAGGGGTGAATCGCTTTGATAAAGGCTATAAAGCGGATATCTGGAGTTTAGAGACTTCTATAGAGGTATCAATCGCCTATTAGGATATCGAGTACTCTGGCTCTTTGTTTGTTGATCGATCGCAGAGGCGCAACTACGATTGATCGCTGGATTCCTCTGTTTGGTTTTGCTTGATGGTAAAAAGAAGACAAAGAAAAGATATTACGGAAGAAGGGGTGGCCTAATTCTGAAAGACAAGTGAAACGAAGACCAAAGACAAAAACTTTTTTTGAACTATCATCACTTAAGCTATATTATTATTAACTTTGGCTGCATGTGGAAAAAATTGACTGCGAAAAAAAAAAAAAAAGGTTATTGTTTTTTTTTCTGCCGGCTATGTGGGGCACCGAAGGAACCATAGTTTTTTTGGCGGTGAAAAGTGGCATAATTGAAAGCGGTGAGCGCTACCATCGTGAAACATAATATGGCAGGCATCACTTTGGTGTTGCTTTAAATGGATTATATATTGTATATTTTATAAGTTTAATTCAATATATCTGACTCATTACACATATGGCGATCTTCGCCTATCTGAATTGACAATCTGTAGACAGTCTTCTTTCTATTGGTCAATTCGAAGTGCAGTTAGGCGCTTGTAATTCTTGTAGTTCACTTGTCAGTTGGAATTAGAACTGCAGCATTATCTCAAATCTGTACATCAATGTCGAGATTATTCATTCACACAGTGCCATTATTACGCTGGATTGCAGTATGCTAGTTGTTTCAAGGCTAACTAGTAACCTTTTCCTAAAAGATAGACATAAAACACCTTAGTAAGACAGCCACTACAGGCAGATAACCGACTTAAGCTTCTCAAGAAGGCGCCCTGTGCAACTTATAGAGACATCAGGCATGGTTAGGTGAAACTAGATATCTAATTTACATGTGTAATGTGATCCAAAAGTGGTATATTATCACGATGTACTAGTACTGATGTATCCGTCATATAGTTTCTTGAAATTACCAAATATATATGCATCAGTACAGCCTGGTTGTAATCTAATGAGGGAACAATACAATGTGCAATATTGAAGCAGGTCTAGTAATGATATAAAGTAATATCTTCATAGTGTCAAGCCCACGTGGAGGAAACATGTAGAATTGGATATCATAAATCATATTCGTATAGAAAAAATGCAGCAAAAATAGAGAAACCAAAAGTAAATACAGAAGAGATTAAGAGAAATGAACAAAGCCATCCCATGTATGTATGTATAGATATACTTGGCCAGTAAAGGCAAGTAAAAGTCAACGCTAAACGTATGAATGCGTAATAAAAGAATGGAAGCTAGAACAGATGAAGAAAAGAACAAAAAAAAACAAAGAGAGTTCGATATGGCAGGATCGTAACTGTATGCTAAAGAAGACTATAGTAGAAAGAGAAAAGAAATAGTAATAGTAGTAGTAATAGTAGTGTAGAAAGAAGAAGACGGAACACAGAGCAACACCAGAACATCGTGAATATAGCATACATAGAGAGTCTCGCAGATCTAAGAGAGCAAGAAAATAATAAAGGAAAATGAGGAGGGCCTAGTTGTTCCATGAGTGCATGTGATGGCGAGGACCCATAGACGGCTGCATGTTGTTCGGCATTGAACCCATGATAGAAGATGAAGGAGGAGGAGGAGGAGGAGGAGGAGGAGGAGGAAGAGAGTGAAGTGAAGGCTGTGTCATGCCCAAGGTGTGAGACGTAGATAGAGCCATCCGCTGATGGTTCTGAGTGTTCTGGTGAAGATGGTCGTAGGACTCGACAGAAGCCACTGGAATCTCAACAGTGTCGATATCGAAGCGCTTAGAGCAGCCGTCTTCCATGTGTCTGTAGATGATAGATAGAAGCGTCAGTGACCATGAGCAAGAAACAGTATAGACAGACAGTCTTTCTTACCTCCGTAGGGTGTCTTTGCGCGCAAACTTGCGGCCACAGTAGTCGCACGGGTGGTTCCGCTCCTTCATGTGAACGCTCTGGTGATGGCGCTGAAGGTCTGTCTTGCGCACAAACTTCCTCGTGCAGTCTCCGACGTTGCACAGGAAGGGATAGACGCGTTTCTCGTCGTGAGTCTCCATGTGAGCCTTGTAGTTGTAGCTGCGGCTGAAGAGCTTGCCACAGCCCTTGACCTTGCACTCGAAGTTGGCATCCTCCTTGCTCGTCATGCGGCGCTGAGGCCGGCACTGTGAGTGGCGGATGCTATTGCGCAGACGCAGTTGTTTATTGGCCATTAGACTGCCGGCCATCATGGAGTTGCCGGGGCCGGAGACGTCTACAGACATGCCCATGATGGTGTCGTGAGAGAGACCCTGAGCACTATGGTGCGGCAAGTAGAACTGGTTCGGTGCCGTGTGAAGATGGCCTTGGGCGGCAGCCGAGCCGGACGACATGCTGTCCATGATGTAGCCGGGGTTCTGGACGTGGTGGTAGATATCCGTGATATACGGAGCGGCCTGTAGCCGGCGAGGCGACGAGTACGAGAGAGAGGCCGCCGTAGCATCCATGGACTGGTAGTCAGAAGGCTCCTCTTTGAGGCGCGACTGAAGAGACACCGAGGGCTGGTATGGAGTGCTGTAGGGACTGTGGTGTGCTGGATGCGCAGGCGGAGCTGGCGAGTGGCCGGTGGTGATCGAGGACGTCTCAGTGGCGTTATGTTGGTGGTAGAAGTCGTTGGCGTAGTGGTTCATAGGCTGTTCATAAGGAGTGAAGTTTCTGTACTCGGGGGCCATGATAGACGCTTCTTTAGCTGCTGTAGAGGCGATAGATGCGGCTATAGAGCTCGGGGAGCTCCAGCCTTGGCCAGACATAGTGACTGAGTGGTGGTCGTGATCCGTGACGCCACAGCGCGCACCAGAGTAGACAGAGTCCAGCTTGTACTGCTGGTCAACAAGCGGGTCTGGCGACGAAACAGGGCAGTAGGCGTGAGGAGGCGTTGATGGCGAGCGGGTCAGGGAGGGCGGCGTTTGCTCCATGACTATGAGTGGAAGAAGAGAAGAAGAATAAGAGGAGGATTATCGAAAGACAAAGGAAAGAGTATTAAGAGGAAGACAAAGACGGATGGTAAGGAGATAAGCAAAGAGTGAGTGACTCTCGAGAGAACCACAGATGGCAGGTCAAGTATATATATGTGCGTTTATATATATAAATATATATATAGTCAATGAACGGCTGGCCGTGAAAGGAATATGAAGGGCTACACCAGATATAAGTATAACGTAGATATACGCAGGTGTGTATCTACACACATATATATAGCTATATGTATAGATTTACAGTCCCTGCACTCGAAGTCCTCTGCTAGAAAGAACCCAGTCGAGTGAGACGATGTTGACTTGAAAAAGAAAGAAAAGATAATGGATAGCAAATAGGAAGAATGAGAGAGAATGGAAAGTAGATGACAATGTTCAAGATCAACTTGACTCAAGAGACAAAGAGAAGATGAGGAGGATGATATGAAGGGAAAGAGAAGAGATATATATTAGTCTGGACAGATTAGATGTTTCTGAAGAGGAACAGATGGAGATATACCAAGTATAAAAGTACTCGCAGAGTACAAAAATGGTAAAGGAAAAAAAAAAAAAAAAAAAAAGGTAAAAAAACGATAAATACACAATAAAGATGTGGAATAAAGGCACAGATTTGGTGATAGTAGATCGAAAAAAGGAAGTAAAAAATAAACAAATAAAAAAATAAAATAAAGAAATGATATACAAACGCTTGCTTGTGTTTTCTCAAGTTGACTAGAAAACTAGAAGCAAAAGAAAGATATTTGAGATGACGATGACGAGGGAAATAGCAACTACTTATGAAAGAACAAACGAACACTCGAGCACGATGTGGGCTACTTGTCTATCTGTATGTTCTTTTTTTCTTCTTTTTCTTAAAAAATAAAGCAAGGTATGTACTAGACAAACTACTACTATTATGCAAGCATCGCAAGGCCACTACTTTCTAACCTTCTAGTGGTCTTCTCATAGTTTTCTCTCTAACAAAAGCCAGAGCGTAGAGCAAGATAGGAATCAGAGAAACGTCGAGAAAACTAGAACAGAAAAATTATAAATAAATATAAATCTACGTACAAAGGGTCTGAGCAAGCAACAACAAAAAGAAAATGGGCTAAACCATCAAGTACTAAGAACACGATAGAGTAGAAAAGATGTCAAGTTAATCCGTAGTCATCAATCCCTGCATTTTCTTCTTATTCCTACAGTATTTATTCTATTTCTTTTGCCTGACCAAAAGAATTCAACACAGATAATGGCTCTCATACATAGCGAAAGCCTAGAGACACCCCTGCTACAAGCGCCCCGTCAAGTTATAGCGATAAATTCTAGATAAAACAACTTCTTCTACCTTATACATATGTACATATAATCCTATCGCCATGAACTAGACCTCTACAAAGTACCTGCCGAGCCGATACAGTAGCCAATAGGGCAGAACAAGGGTTGATAACTGCTAGTATCACAATTACTAGTGACCTATAGTTGAGTGTCTCGAGTTGAAGGGTGAGGGTGTTATTAGTACGTAGAACAAAACGAGAAGAGAGATAGAAGATGGTGGGGGGGGGTGAAGGGGTACTAGGAGCGATTTCTGAAGCATAGTTGTAGTGTCGAGAAAAGAAGAAAGATACTCCCTCTTACATGACGAGAGGGGTGTAAATCACTCTTTAGTGGTAGTTATGAAAACAAAGGAAGAAAACACCTTTTACCCTGATATCCCAACCAGCTTTCTGCTTTCCGGTTTTTTTTTTCCAAGAGATATACATCGTAATATATTGTTGATTGATGAGTTGTCTTGCTTTCTGATGTTGGGCAAATTAATCTTGACTGGTTAGCCTTGTTAGCTTTGACGTTTTTAGTTTTCTTTTGTCTATCTTCTCTCTATCCACCTTCTCATTGTCTCCAAGATCACGTTTCCGAAAAGTCACAATAGCCGCAGCATTTCTATTTTTCTCAGTACATGTTCGAATGCTATAAGAAGTTCCTTGGCTGTTATAGTTAGAGATCAGTGGGATGTAATGAATGAAGATGTCTAACTTCTTGACACAGTTCGCGGTTTATCTTACTCATCGAATATGTAGTTTCCGACACACCTTGCCATTTCGGGAAATATGGTCAGTTTTGGGATCTTTCTTTCTTTCCATGTGAGTACAAGACGAATCATCACGATGTATATTCTCAGATCGATACAGCAATCTCATGTATCTCATGTTTTTCTCTTCTTCTGTTTGAGGCTAGTTAGATGTACCTGATATTTAAACCCTGGAAGATACATATGTAAACTAGTTGTTACCTCTTTATCTACGTATACAGAGCGTGATGATGGATTTATCCAGCTTACTATATACATATGTAGATACATATATTGATACGCTGGAAATATACTCACAGCGATGAGGTGCCGTAGACGAGTGCCAATACACTGTAAAAAATCCACAGTGAGATTTCTGCGGGCCTGCGGTCTTTGTTATTGGTAGTGAGTTTCACCCAAATCCATATCAGTTGACCGACCACTCTTTTCCTTACTTCGGAATGAAAAGACGGGTGGGAAAAAAAGCACGCAGCAGATGACGAGCCCTTGTTCAGCCTTAACAACGAGTTCGCTCCACCTTACGACTGCTACCTTATAATCCACAATAGACCTTTTTTGGGCTGGTTGTCTGTCTACTTCTTACTAGGCACATGTTACTTATTTCCCATCCCGTTACTTATTTCCCATCCCATCTCACGATAAGGTCAAAGCGGCGTCGTAAATCCAACCAACACATGTCTGTATTATGCCTATCCAAATTCCACTAGAACGATGTGTCAAGACATTAATATGCTATACAACGTAAATCGTCATATGAACCAGAGAACCCTAACACACTTTCAAACCATTGCGAAGCTGTGTGTTGACGACTAGTGGTAGATATGACAAGGTTGGATTGCGTTGACTGCTACATTACCACTATAAACAGCAAAATGTATGTACATGTATCAAGACCTGCACTTGGGATTTCTTACTGTGACCTGCTTAGAGCATAAATTTCCAGTAGGCTATCCGCCAAGAGAATTGAATCATTGTTAGTTTTTTATTTTATTTGCATCAAGTTTCGTGTAAGAACGCCGGTGGGCAATTCAATGAGGCAATTACCTGCATTACAACCGTGTTTACAAAGATCAAATAATTTCTCTGAATATCGAGTCCGCTCCTTCTTCAGTTTTGAAGGCCATCTTTTTCTCTTGATCTACTGTTTCTGTCCTCTTTGAGTAAGAACTAAATGCACAGATGAATTGGTACCACTTGCCGTTTCCACAGTCGGAGTCTTTATCAACTAAGTAGAAAAAGATTTAATATCAAGTGCTTCAAAGGTAGGATCATCAGAATAGAAAATGGCATTGTTCTCTTTGGCACATTATACTAAGATTCGTATATTGATAAGTATAGGCAGTTTCTATTTTTCTTAACCCAGCTAGACTCTCGATACTAATCTAAAAGAACTGTTTCATAAGCATGCGTCTTTGCTATCTTTTTTTTTTTTTTTTTTTTTTTAAAAAAAAAAGAAATTAGGTATCAAGCAGTGATATTTGTGTTGGTAGTGTGTGACTATCCTATCATCGAAACATCTTTTCTTTGCTTTCTTAACTTTTTTTTGAAGGTATATGCCATATGTTATTCAAGTTTCCACAATTATCCTCCCGTTTTCCTTATTTATTCAGCCTTTCAACCTATTTCAGTCGTTTGCAAGTTACAATACCACCATGTTACAATACCCAAAAACAGAATGGAACACTTGATACAAAAGAGGTCATTATGAAGGCTGAGCATGGCTTCTTTCTGTATTACTTTCCATCTATAATGCAAATTCTTCCGAGGTAGCGCTAACCGTGTCTATATACCTAACTATAAATGGAATACTCGAAGTAGCCATAAAGATCCGAAGTACTTCACTCATTACTGATCGTCGTGCAGCGTCTCGGAGACACGAACCATTTGCTGTTTTCCCCGATAATGTAACTATCATTCTCTCTTTTCTAAATAAAAACGGGCATAACTACAATACATAGTTAACACTAATTATCATTAGCATTCTTTGTTGGCATTGTTTTTTATCTTTCTTTTCGTTCGGCACTGATACCGAAGAGCAAAAGCAGGCATGATATGCCACTAGTGGATGTATCACATTCCTAAAAACAGCACGACTTGTAAATCCTAGCTAAAATGAATAGAATAATCACAAGCAGCGGGAGCTAGGCTGTGTAAATCAGTGTGCCATGTGCTCCTATCCCACTGGATATGAACACTAATGAGGGGAAGAAGAGAAAGACTAGATTTACAATTCCATTATAGCCTAGGTGGGTTAGTATGCTCTAAGTCTACATACATGCATGTATGTAGTGTTGAATATGCCGATTTTTAGAATACTAGCATACACATTGAGACAAGTTGTAGTTATCGCTACCACATATTGTAAAAAGTAACATTACATCCGGTGATGTGATTGTATAGCCTGGAAGGTTTGTCATCACGTATTTAAGTAATTTATTAAATAATTTATTATCACGAACTACGTGTTAATTGCTTCTTAAATCCGACAAGAAGCCACCTAAATGTACATGTACTGCCTAAAATTAGTATCTCCTGCTGTTGCAGCATAGGGTCATGTCGTAGTCCTCGATTCACCATCCATAGTTCTCTTGCCGACTAGTAGTTGTATGTTCTTCTTTCTTTCTTGGCCTTTTTTTTCAATTTTTTTTTTTCCATCTAGCCCTACATGGGGTTCCTCATTCTTGTCTTGTTTCAAAAGTCTGTTCTCTCATTACTCCGTGCAGGGATATCAAGTCCTCGCGCAAGCAAAAGCAAGAGAAGCAACAGAATGAAGACCAGAGCGCACAGAATTTCAAGTATTCAACGCAGGTTGAGTATCCAAAAGGTCCTTTAGATGATTGGCTAAGGGCTGGGAAGACTGATTCCGTACCAAGGTATCATATCCTTCTATGAGTCTTCTTGATGCATAACGTTTTCTCACGGATCCTTTCATATTCTTGGTTGATGATCTTGAGTCTATCGAGAGTCAGAGCTGATATCCAGGGGGAAGTTTAGTATCAGACGATTTCCTAACAGAAACCAGGCCCTGACAACCGTATGCTAGAGTGAATGGATGCTGTTGTTGGAATATCAGCAGTCCTACTAGAGCAAAACTATATATTACATGTAGATGATAAAGTTTTGATTTCTACTTTGGTAAAGATATTGTTCAAGGCATAAGATGATATATCCCAGGTCACATATCTAAAAGCCAAGATGATGTTTTCCGCTCTCAACTTGTAATGCCGTTTTACCGTATGCAATATAGTTGACAATATTGTACGTTGTCATACGATATATTGTGCTATAGATGGTAATAAAATTTCGAGTCATTCTTTCCGTAAGATATGTGTCAAAATACGTTCACTGGTAGTTGTGAATTATTTTTCTTAGAGCCCTATAGTGAAGTAATCGATTGTGGCTGTGAATCAAGCTTAGTATAAAATTCTAACAAATGCGGTTAGTTGCGGACTATCAACTCGGGTGGTCTAATCTTGAATCAGTTAGGCTCAGTATGCACGATGAAGAACGCATAGACCTTGATATTCTCTACAAGACGTCAAAGGCAAACAGTTTCTACATCTTGAGCGCCTAATCTAGTGAGTTGCTTCGTTGGTGACTTAACAAGTGCATATGCATCTACCAAAAGATTAAACAATACTCGACACTGAACACTAAATTGATAGCGGCACAACAATATCAGTACCAAGATCATCGTTTGCCAGCTAAACACGGGCCAACTGAACGAACAGCGGGTCCTGGTATCAGCAATACTACATACGTACAAACTCATCACTGCCACTATCGGGCCAGGCCTGTAGTTGTTCTGACGTTTAGGGCTGGAAGTATTGACTAGCCGTTCATACAAGATGTTTATGCTTTGGAATCAACTGGAGACTCTGTAGCATCATATTACCTGTTAATTGCCTCTGCAATTACACGATGAAAATGCCGGATGCTGTATTATATCTACTCTCTACCACAAGGCTAATAGTAATGGTTACTCAGCTTGGTCCCTCAAAACGGTCCTCGTCATCTCGCTCGGTCTGATCGAGCCCCATGAATTCTCCGATAATGGCTCTGAGATACACTACACAAAGTTTTGTGAAGAATAGAGGTTTGTATTATCTGTATAGCTAAGATTGATTGGGGCTATATTCTCTTCTATAGCCTTTATGTAGATGTGATGCTAGAGGAATTCAAGAATCCGTGTAGAGAACCTCGCTAGGCCTTGTCAACCTGAAGCTAAAGCGATTAGCGTGTAGATATAGGAAGGGGGAGGGGTCTGTACAAGTTAAAGCTCGTGATTGCTTTCTTGTTGAATGTTTGAAGTTGGTTTGGGCCAAACCAGATACGATAATTTGCTGTAATTTTTTTCTTATTCCCGGCAGCCCTAGATGATCATGAAATTTTGGCCGACTATTATCTTTGTGTTTGATCAGTTAATAGTTATTTATCCTTTGTGACAGTTTCCCTTTGGGTTCAGTATTTTTTTTTATATATAATTCTATGGGATCACTTTTCCCCTTCTTTTCTCTTTTTCTCTTCTTTTAAGTTGCCTTTTTCTTCTTCTTTTTTTCTGATCTATGGTTCTAAATATATATCTCTGTTAGCTTCAAACATAACCTAAAGAATAGAACATGGCTCTGTAAAAAAAAAATTTCTCACTATACTTTATTATGTCAATGATATATGTAAGGACTTGTGTAATACTCAGAATACGTAATGCTCTGCTTTTCCAACTACATGATAATATTGCTCTTATATGGGGAGATAGATTATATAGTTACGTACTGTATGATTATTTGATAGACCATCTATGTATATATGTGGTGATAAATGTATTGCCTAGGCACAGGAAAGTCAAAAATAAACCATAGCGAACTATAAAGCTTCATAGGGCTGGGAAGGCAATTCAAGCTTAGTTAGACAATATCTATCCAGGATGGCTTGAGCGTTGCTTGGTTTTTTTCAATTTTTTTTATATTTCATTTTCACTAGGTATTCAAAGAACCAACCTTGGGTAACGTGGTGAAGACAGACAGGCCATAGAGATATTTTCTAGTCAAGAGATAATGTAACTATATATTACTAAGAGAATTTCGAGACCGCAGCCGATAGGCTTTGATAGCAATGTAGCCAGTATCGTTGAACAACATAAGTAGCTAAACTATTCTACTTCTACCTCTACTTCTACTTCTACTTCTACTTCTACTTCTACTAGGGCTTATGTAGTATTTAGTCTCTCTACATACACGCTTTGGACATGTGCTAGATCCAGAATGTGCACCGTGCACCAAACTCTTAGTAGGTGCCTCTGCCGTCTCTGCCATGTCTTCTCCATTAGTACATACATATATACACAATATCTGCCTAAGAAACACGGCTATATGTATGTATGCTGTTACTGTATCCTAGGTTTGTGAGATGTGCCTCATGTCTAGTTGATTCACTGGCATTTCTGTGCCGTTAATCACAGAAGTTTGCTAGGAATAAATGAGTAAATGATACGACGGTATCTTGTTTCGGCGAACTAAGATGATGGCATTTTCTCTTTTATCTTACTTTCATATGGGCGAGTCGGATGATATTGGACATTGTATCTTTTCTCATAGTATCTCTAGAGAGATAGAGAGGAAAAGAAAGGAAAAGAATAGTGTCTAGTCGATAGTATGATATCGCAGATGCGCGCGCATATCGGAAATAACAAAGTCTCCGAGGCTTCTAGTCTCGAAAAGTATAGTTCAGTAATTCGATATATCGATATAGAGACACAGAATTTCTCTTTAACTTGATCCAGGTCAGCATCAGCGTCTATAGGATTGTTCTATAGGAATTTGTTACTCAACACCAGTTAAGCTTAATATAATAGTGGGCTGTCAACTGCAGATATCCTTGGACAGAACACGCTGTGCCGAGGATTCCCATGTAGCTAATACCGATCTGAAGACTTCTGATCAGGATACCCAGTACACGGTTACTCAGGCTGCTGTCCAGTATGAGACAGCCTTGACCCAAAAGCCTTATCAGTGACAAGCTAGTTAGTCTCGAGACTCGCTTGAGATCGAGCCAACTACTTATATGTACTATACACGCCTAGCATAGCATAGCATACATAGATCTTGAAAGGTCATGGCACTAATTGTGGCAAATGTAATCAGTGGCCTACTTCTCTCCAATTGCTACTATCGTGACTGCTGCGGTCCCTCAAAGTGCTCGCTAATGAACCAGCCAAGGCACTAAGAGATCATCAAGGGCATGACTAAATGAGAGACTGGGTTCTTATGTTTGTTGCTCTGTCATTCTTAGACTAGACTGAGATGGGTTGAAATGTACGATATAACAGATAACACATAACCTTGCCACGGAGAAAGAAGAACAAAGCAAAGAAATCGAGCAAGGTATGTAACGGTGAAGAGAAGATAAAAGAAGAAGAAAAACGAAACGCTAGCCTTTGTTAGGAAAGTTAGAAGAAGTGGTTACCTTGCTTGTTCTATCTAATTTTGACTTGGCAGTGTAGTTCTTTTCTCTGCCCAGAGAAGTCCGTGGCTGGCTACTAATACTGTAGGCTTTATTTTCTTCTTTCTCCCCTTACAAACTTATCCAAGAGCACAGGCAACAAGACAAATAGCCGGGATAGCCCTAGTCTGCCCTACTGGACTTGATCCCTGAAAAATAGAGAAAAGTCAGCCAAGGCCAAATTCGTCATTGGCTTGGGCCTGGCTGTTACTTGGTTCAGAAGTGTATTATGATTGTTGAAGAGACATAAGTGAGAGTATAGAGGTTATAAAATGCAGTGTTCTCGCAGATTCAACAAAAGTACATCAACATCATGATATCCAGTAGGGCTAATTATTGCGAACCAAAAAAAATAAATGTACAATAATCGACACTTTGTGCCATAGTCTACAAATACACAACTATCGAGTCCTTTCCTCTTTGCGGCCAGATGACAGGTTCTCCGAGCTCAGATTCTTCAACTATCCTGTTGTGCCTTTCGACGCTCGTGCCTCTATACGACCTAAACAGAAGAGATAAAGAAGACATCATAGCTATATTATAGTAGACAAGCTTGTGTATATGATTCTGATACCACTGTTAGTTGTAGAATCTCAGACGCCCCCTCCGTCGCGTGACTCCTTGTACTCTCTTTTATTTTTATTTTTTGATGCTCTCTAGCCTTCTCTATGACCCTTTCTAGAATGTATTTGCATGTGCTAAAATGCTTGAGGCACTACACGCCCATGTCCATCTGGCCCTTCCGTGTCTCAAGTTGAACACTATTTCTTGGTTTTCATATGCTCAGTGTGTTGATAAGATATTTTTATGTATCTACACATACAGACCTGCCATTCCTGATATCGACTTCCTCATGTTTATGCTAACGGATCTTCGGCACGCTAGTTGCTGGCTCGATAAGGCTATAGACCTTGCTGACCCAATAGCAGAACGGTCTGGCCATCATCATAGAAGGCCTGTGCTCGAGGCAAAAAGAAGCAGTAGTAGCACTGATAGCCATTACATACATATGGATTCCATCCATCACATCATGTCCTGCTAAAACCAGAGTGAGGCCAGCCCTATATCAACTTGGGTGGCTAGAGTATCTTGTTTCCTTGCTGTCTTTTATTACAGTTGGACTAGCCGTATATCTTTGCTTATATCCCCTGTAAATATAGCGGGCGCAGCTACTGATCACAGAATGCATTCCCCCCCTGTTCGGTCAAAAGTTGATCATGAGCAGTTTGTTTTCAGGATAGACCGACTAGCATATGTATCTCGGTATCTACAACTATAGTGGTAGACTCACTATTCCTTCTACCAAAGACCTACATGCAGCGATCTCAAGCCAGTACTACCATATGGAACACACCGAGTTGCTAGTAACACTGCCCATTTGGCCCATAGCAAAGCTTATATATGTAGTCTTTTATAGCTCACCACAGCCTAGTGCCAGTATGGACGTTTGGCTGGCATATTGCTACTAGCAATGGATCTATATCGGTATCGTGCCATGTATTTTGTACCTATTCATGATATGAATAGTATGTGTCATGTTTGAGGTTTTTGTTCTGTATCTCCCCCCTCCTTTTTTGCACTGATATCTTCATATCTTCACTTGGCGGCTATAGCGGCTCTTAAATTCGCGTCTAATAGTGCTTCGTATCGAAACAGAACAATCATAACAAAGTCATCTTTCGTGCTCAATAATTCATAGACTCAAAGATGGCTTATGTAATTAGTAGCATTGTTTTTTTTCACCCTCTCTGTCACTTACTACCAGCAATACTCCTATAGACTCGACAGTTGTACTGCTCTCATAGTTAGATATGCAAGGCATATTTGTTTACATTCACGCCTATATATGAATGATAGCACTTCAATAGTGAAATGCAATATTCGCTAGAGCAGGAAAAGTTCTCTCTTGTTTTGCACCTCAACTTTTGAGGCATTTTGAGGGTTTCTATAGTCTTGGTCTTTGCCCTTCTGTACGCCTGACAAAAAAGTTACTGTAGCGGAGTGTAACCCTTCCAAAAGAATAAGAGAAAAAGCTTAGACTTATCTTCTTACATATAGCGGACATTCCTTACTGCTTTAGGCCTCAACTTTTGTATGCAGGAATCACTGTAGCGGATTACAACCTCATAGCCTGGTCCAACATTGTTACAGTCCTTGTTTATAGCGCAAAATCCCCGGAAAGACAAAGAGATCTTGCAGTTAACCTCCGCTACTAGCCAAAATTTCTTATGCAGTTATCTAGAGGCCACCCAGGAGCAAGATCTAGATGTCATGTGTAAGTTCCAGATTCGCCCGGGCCGAACTTACGCCTACCATAATGTAGTTTCGGTGTCATCTATCGACATCTCCCTTAACAAGGTCTTCCGGATATTGGAGTATAGTATACCTTTGTGCTCTATATTTACTAAAACTATGAGGCACGTTTAGTCAACCGCTACCTAATGATCGCGGCAAAGGTATCAATAGTTCTAGCTATTAATATTCATACAGGTAACAGCTTTATCCGGCTGGCCGTATATGTGATGATACATGACACAAAAAGAAATTGGGGTCTGGAACGTCTTTTCTCTGCTATATAGTAACTCTGATGAAATCTCTGTCAGCTTACGTTATATATAGAAGACGAAGCAAGTTCAATGGATGGCACAGGATATATTGGCTCATATAACCGCTTGTAAGCTATGTTTTGTACATATCACGGCACGGATTTCGAAATTGTGCCACCGGGAGGTTAAGATAGTACTAACATGTGTTTCGTATATCGATGGCTCTATTGTGTACAGACAAGTAAAGGTTTGTTGGCTTGCAGCCAACTATCTAAGATTCCGTGATAGTGAACTTCCAAGTTTATAGCCCCCAACATATAAGAACAAGTACATATTGATATACACAAAACATTATGCTCTATTAGTGTTATGCCAACATGAGACATAGCTAGTCATATAGTGTATCGTTCTCTAGTGTCATACACAATATTTGTGACTATTAGAGCAAGTAATATTGTCACATATGTTATCAATCTCATAGGGTGTAACTATATATACATATTTGAGAGATCTCCGGTTAACCCTAACTGTGGCTTATAACTGCATATCCAAAATGTAACCCACAGCGAATGAGCTACTCGATTAGTTTACGTGGGTGGCGGAGTCTTTTTAGGAACTCATGACCTTGTCTAAGGTTTATTTTTAGAATATATTCGCTGAAATATGTTGTTGTACTTGGCTCTTTTGATATCTTCAGCTGTAGTGATGGATGGTCAATCAACCTTTTTTTGTGCATATCTTGTTTCTTTTCATATTTTACTGTATAACCAGTAGTCAAGATAACTATATAGATACATACTTGATGACAAGATTGTGATTTCTCTTTCTTCCCTACATCTGAATTGTAATTTCAAATGATATCACAAATATGCATAGTTGCTTATTTTTGCAGATACAGTTAATACATGAAGTGAGTTAGCTAGTTAATATGCACAGAATATACTATGAATGATTCGTTGTATTTATTGTCAAAAGACTGCTATTCGTGACTGATAGAACAACTATTTTTAATAAGACTTACATATGTTTCGTTTCAAGTCTTTTGGAATGTTACTAGCCACATTGGCACCTAGATATGCTACTGCCGAGTGCCACTAAAGCATTCAGAGAGTATCACACGGGTACAATTTGCATTGCCATGTTTATTCCTAAGATCTGGGGCGCTTTATCGTGTCTGTTGGTGATAAGATGACTATAGAATGATAGTTAGGGGTATATCAGGATAGTAGGATGTCGGTAGTGGTGTATAATCCGAGTTTCTTTTGGCTTCTATTAGTATCAAAAGTATACACAAATGTACTTGCATACAAATATGCACCTCAACCTTCATCTGCATACAACTAGATATAAAAAGGATTGGTTAGGGTGGTGCAAAGGTCTGATATTTTCGCACTATATTTTCACTCACACACGGAGATCTATGAATAGAAACTCAATCACAAAGATTCACATCTGCCTAGCTCGCTTTGATCTCATCGATGGCGTCCGGAGTGTCGAATGTCGTACTATATTGATATATATGTATATTTGTACATATCGCTAGATGAAGAACCCACACACACTTTTCTCTCTGATACAAAGGACTTTGCAGGGCCAATCCTAAGTGTCTCTATTATACAGACATACTGTACTAGATATATGATATACACCACTAAATATTGAGAGAACGGGATACACTGAGCGGAAAAAACGATTGCCAACGACGATGTAACATAGAGCGGCTCGGAAACATTACCGCTAGAAGATCCTGCAAGACAACCAAGTTGACGAAGATAGGAAGAGAAGTGCGGCTAAAAGTGATGTATCTGTAGAGAAGAATACTAACTAGTGAATGTTCTCTTCTAGAAATAGAATCTGTAGTAGTCCTATTGAGAAAACAGAAACATGACTACCGATTATTGGGAATCTTATACAGCAGGGCGCTTATATCAAGACAGAAGCTGATGTAAGAGGAAGCCAATGAGGCCAAGATTCCAGCGCTAACTGAACACTGAGATATTGAGGTCAAGATGGACAAACCGTCCAAATGAAGACATATGAACTCAGATGCTATGTAACTTTGAAGTTGAAGAAATGTTGAACTACGACAAGTAGTAGAGTTACATACAAGTTACAGTGCGAATTATGGACAATAACGTACTGTATTGTACTGCAGGCACGTGACTGCGTGTGAGCTTGGTGTCGAAAAAAGTCATTGCTTTTTGTTTTTTTTAACCTAGGACCGCGCCTAGCCTAGCTGCTTACAATTGCCATTACAATTGCAAAATTCGAGCAACAAGGCTGAGAGATTATCAATTATCAACACCAACAAATGTCTTCAGCCTCGTCCGTTTTGTTACAGCTTGAAACTCTTGATACTGCCAATTCCCAGTCACGGCTCCAGACCTTTTTGTTAGAATTTTTCTCTTTCATTGTTGAAACCCCTTTGCCTTGCCAGTTTGCATCCTGTTCCTGTAGTCTGATTATTTGACTGCTTTACATCAGCCTATCACACTTGTGTTTTTTGTTTACCAATCACCAACAATCCTGCCTTCAACTCGATTCCAGGCCTCCAGAGTCATTTACCACTCATAAATCCTTACTACTGGATGATAAAATCTCTATAGCACGAGAGAGACTGCTGTGACGAATAGCCACCTAGATCTGTTTCTACTTATCCATTCTCCAAGCCAATAGTGCTTGTGAGCTCTCTGCCCTCCATGAAATTTTTTATCGAGTACGTCCTCGTCTATTCTTGCATACGAGCCTCTAGAAGCTTTTTAACATGAATATCTAAACTGTATAGTGAACTCCCAGTGTTATTTCCGTACCCTCGGATCTATCCAGGTAAGGTTTCATGTACAATGATAATATCACAAAGTGAATGCTGGCTAACTTGAGAACTATCAGAGCAATATGCGTAAGTGTGCATGTTTCTAATTTAGTATACAAAGCAATGCTAACTATGACTGCTTTTCATAAAGCTACATGTGCGACTTGAAGAGTAAGACCAGCCAACTGATGCCATATCATGAGGCCCTATACTCCAACTGTCCTTTGAAAGCGGCCACTGACCCTGATTTATAGGAACCCTCGATGCCGATGGCAACTGCATTCTTGAAATGCCTTCGGGCACCGGAAAAACCGTGTCTCTTCTGTCTCTCATTGTGGCGTATCAGCAGAACAGTGCAGAGCCACGCAAACTGATATATTGCTCTCGAACTGTCTCGGAGATCGAAAAGGCCCTTGCCGAGCTTAAGAATCTGATGAAGTACCGGACGGAACAACTCGGGCACGAGGAAGAGTTTCGAGCCCTGGGATTAACCAGTAGAAAGAACCTGTGTCTGCATCCATCAGTGAAAAAGGAGAAGAGTGGTGCAGTAGTTGATGCACGATGCCGCAGTCTAACAGCATCATTTGTTATGGAGAAAAAGGCTCGGGGCGAGGAAGTCGATCTCTGCTCATACCACGATGTAAGACTCTGACGAATCTTTTAGCTTATTCGACCGAGAGCAGATAGAGCAGATGCTTGAGGCCCGGCCAAGATACTAAAACTATTGAAGCATTTTGTGCTGTATTATAATATCTTGACAGTGGCTCGAAAAGGAAATGATACAGGCGCTAACATTGCCTGTGCCACAGAATCTGTACGAGAAGGATCCACACAACTTGATCCCCAATGGCGTCTGGACCTTCGATAGCCTACTTCGGTATGGCGAGGAAAACAAACAATGTCCATACTTTACGGCTCGGCGAATGGTAAGCATCTAGCCAGTATCATACTGTATATCTCTCTATCCTATACCTTTTGACTAATAGTATACTATACGTAGTTCCAATTTTGTAACGTCATCATATACTCCTATCACTACTTGCTCGATCCCAAAATTGCTGAGCGAGTATCAAAGGAGTTCTCTCGTGATTGCATTGTGGTATTTGACGAAGCCCACAATATTGACAACGTCTGCATCGAAGCTCTTAGCACAGATATCACGGAAGAGTCATTGAAACGTGCCACCCGAGGCGCCCAGAACCTTGAACGCAAAGTCAACGAGCTCAAGGCTACTGACCAGGAGAAGCTCCGCAGTGAGTATGAGAAGCTGGTCGAAGGCCTGCGAGAGGCCGATGAGGCACGACAGGAAAACGGATTCATGGCAAATCCTAGTAAGTCGGTTCCTCGGTTCAAACAGCCACTCTTCCCTTTTTTTTTTTTCCTTCCTTGATTGGCTTGGCCGCTATGGAAATCTAAACTCTGGAATATGGATAGACAAGCAGCAGTCACTAACTATAGAACACAGCATTACCGGATGATCTTTTGAAAGAAGCTGTCCCTGGCAATATCCGTAAGGCTGAACACTTCGTAGCGTTTTTGAAGCGCTTCATCGAGTATCTCAAGGTAGGTTCCATCCTCCAAATCAGGATCTTGACCGTGCCACCGCATCAGACCTTCGTTCTCAGCCCTACAGGCAATTTTAGCAATTTTAGCACCTTGCCTTTTATAGAAGACTAACGCGGCATGATGGATGACACACTAGACTCGAATGAAGATCCGACATGTTATCTCTGAAACACCCCCTTCATTCCTGACTCACCTGAAAGAGCATACCTTTATCGAGCGCAAGCCGCTTCGTTTCTGCTCGGAGCGTCTGGCGTCGCTTGTGCGCACACTGGAACTGACCAGTATCGAAGACTACCAACCACTACAGGAGGTCGCAATCTTTGCTACTCTAGTTGCAACCTACGAAAAGGGCTTTGTTCTGATCCTAGAGCCCTTCGAGTCTGATACGGCCGAAGTGCCTAATCCAGTGATGCATTTCACATGCATGGACGCAGCCATTGCGATCAGGCCTGTATTCGAGCGCTTCCGCTCAGTCATCATCACTTCTGGCACTATCTCGCCACTGGACATGTACTCCAAGATGCTCGACTTCTCGACAGTGGTCCAGGAGTCTTACACCATCACATTAGCCCGTAAGTCGTTCATGCCAATGGTCATCACCCGTGGAAGTGACCAGGCATACGTTTCGACTGGCTTCAAAGTCCGCAACGAGCCCAGTGTGGTCAGAAACTACGGCACCATCCTCACTGAATTTGCCAAAGTCACGCCTGATGGCATGGTGGTGTTCTTTCCTTCGTATCTGTACATGGAGTCCATTATCAGTATGTGGCAAGGTATGGGCATCCTGGACGAGGTCTGGAAGTACAAGCTCATCCTGGTGGAGACCCCCGATGCCCAGGAGACTTCGCTAGCCCTAGAAACATACCGCACGGCCTGCTGCAATGGTCGTGGAGCAGTGCTTCTATGTGTAGCCCGTGGCAAGGTGTCTGAAGGCATCGATTTCGACCACCAATATGGCCGCACAGTGCTGTGTATCGGCGTCCCATTCCAGTACACAGAGTCTCGAATTCTCAAGGCCCGTCTAGAGTTCATGCGTGAGACGTACCGTATCCGCGAGAACGACTTCTTGTCCTTCGATGCCATGAGACACGCTGCTCAGTGCTTAGGCCGTGTTCTTAGAGGCAAGGATGATTACGGTATCATGGTGCTAGCCGACCGAAGATTCCAAAAGAAACGAGACCAGCTCCCCAAGTGGATCGGACAAGCCCTTCGAGATACAGACATCAACCTCAGTACGGATATGGCAGTGGGAAATGCCCGCAAGTTTCTACGTGATATGGCCCAGCCGTTCAAGGCCAAGGATCAAGAGGGCATCAGCACGTGGAGCTACGACGACCTCATGGCCCACAAGGAGAAGGTCGACGAAGAGCGCATTCGAGCCCTTGCAGAAGAAGCAGCCAAGGGTGCAAGTGGCGCTATAGAATACGACGATTATGGGATTAACGATGACGAAATGGATATTGACGATTTCGAGTAGAGAGAAAAAGAGAGAGGGAAAGCTTTCTTTTTTTTCTTCTTTTTTTTTTTTTTTGCCTAGTCCATCATCTTCAGCCCTAAGAGAAGAAAAAAGCCATAAAAAAGCAAACGCCTGTGCTTTTTTTTTAAAAAATTTATTTAGCAAACTCTTCATCAAAGAATAGAATGTTCAAAACAGTAGGCAAACAAAAAAAAAAAGAAAAAGAAGAGGAACACTCTAACACTCTAGATTTACAGGTAGGAAAAGCGTAAGAGCAATAAAACCACATATAGCTCTGTCTTGTTCATTCTAGCTACAATGCTACAATTCTTTTGATTGTACAATACAATATAGACGCTCAACCAACTGCTCGGACCTTCGTTGGCTTTGCGTTATAGGGCTGAATCCGTTATGCTCGTATTCTACCTCTTCGAATTTCTGTCTCGAGTAAAATAAGACAAAGAACAACATAAACGTTCTCTTTGGTCGTCTTTCTATTGGGGGTGAGTGCCAAGAAGAGAACGAGGCCGGTTACCCTTGGAAATCCAACCTTAACTCTCCTATTCTTGTTCGTATACTTGGAGTAGAGAAGAGTGAGTCTATCTACATAATATGACAAACCCAAGTCTAATAAAGGCCAAGGCGCAAAATATCAAGATGGTGCCTGGTAGGGCTGAGCACAGGCCGTTTTCCAGACTGGAATAGTCTGTAACTTCCCATTGATAAGCAGTTTCACCTTCTCGCCTTGTTTGTTTTCACCCTCTCGCTTTTCTTTTTTTATCGTTATCGTCATTCTTCTCTAATACGTCTTTTGTGTTTCTTATTCGATTCTATCTCTTTACCCTGGACTGAAATCCAATACCCAGAACCAGAAATCAAAGATTTCAAGTATAGTAGCATATCCTCTAACATATGAAGATTGATATCCATATCATCTGCTCCTCATCAATTAAATCTTGCATAATCACGCCATGTCTAATAGAATGTATAAAATATTATCTGATGTATCGAATAAGTGGCTACTAAAAGTGAACATATATCTGTTTATAGATAGAATTAACAGTTACTACCATGTAGATATCATCTATCTCTAACTAAATCTTGCCTCGTCACCAAAAAAAGGACAGGTAAAAAAAGGGAAAAAGGCATTGTTCTTTTATAATGGGATCGATCCACTTGCTCCTACCGTTACTATGTATACTAATATAAGGCAGTCTCCGTGAGTTCTTTATATCAGAGCAACTCAGCACGCCATCTAAAAACTTTCAAAACTCTATACATAGAACGAGATATGATGGGGAGGGGGGGTGTATAGCTATCTATCTTTTGTTTTTTTCGTTGTCCCCCCACACTTGCTCATGTCTGTTTTTTTATTCTTTTCTTCTTGTCATCTTACCGGGGGCGATTAGACATATGTAGTATATCAAGATTATCATATCAAGTAGATAGCCAGGTAGACAGGCAAGAGGAAAGACACAGTTTCTATGACGTTGCCGTTAAACGCACGATATTCTATACATCGTCTTTTTCAAGACTCGGCGTCTTAGCTTTCATCGTCATAGGAAGTCGGTTCGTCATTGAAATTTTTGGGCTAGAACATTCATAGGAGATATCTATTTCTCGAAAACCTCCTCAACCTCATTCCTTCTCTATTCTCCGATTTCAACATAGTAGTAGGAAAGAACGATAGCCTCAGTTGTTTCCTAATATGATTGACTGTTCAGATGACATTTGCGGTCTTTCCTTTTTATGTGCCAACAATGGTTCCATTGTCTCTATTGTCTCTATTGTCTCATTTTTTGACTCTATGTTACTTTATTGTTTCTCTATGTAGTTTTGAAAAAAAGAGTTAATGTAGTTCCAACCCTTCTAAACGCCTGTATAATTCACTGATGCCCCCAAAATGATTTTTAAAAAAAGGAACAAAACCGAAACAAAATACAGCCTCGGAGTCTATATCGAGAACGCTTCGACAACACAAGGCACAGCAAATCAAACCAAAAAAAAATCTTAGCCTTTAGCTTAGATAGTTGAGAAGATAATGAAAAGAGAAATGGGGAAAAGAGGGGAAAAAAAAAAAAAGATTCATACTCCTGGAAACATGGCCTGGTGACAGAAAATGCTACTACCAAGATGAAAAGCGACCTAATTTTTCTTCAAAGAGGTAGACTGATAAAACCAACGCGCTGTGACCTTAACGGAGTACCAAGGGCGGAATATAGTCAAGCAAAAGTAACTGACTTGGAGAGAAAATTTGACTGACTTGGCTGGACTTGGAAACAAACCCTTGGTCTATGTTGGGGTTTGTCATATCCAAAATGAGCCATCAGATAACAAAAGTACTTGCCATTATCCAAGACAAATAAGATCAAGTTTGGACCTGTCATATCAAGAACCCCTTTGTAATAGTATAGTAGTACTGGTTTTCTAGCTGGCTGTTTGACTTTTCTGTCTATCAACCTCTAGCAGTCCCATTCAGTCCTCGCTTGGTAGCCTTGACGGCTCGCATAGTCGGTAGCGTGAACTTTCTTCCAGGTCGACGACCAATTTCCACGCATACAAACCGGATAAAGTCCTGATTGGTCCAGTAACTAGTATGCGCACTAAGCATGTTGAGGTACTGGATCTCAAGGGGTCCTCCACTGCCTCGTAAGTACCAATCGATCTGGCCGTTATCGTTCAAGAGAAGAGCCTTCTTTTCAGCGGCTTCTTCTCGCGTGAAGTCGTGGATCTCTAGTTCGAGCTGCGAAGGTAGCCTGGAGGGTGTTCCGGTATCATGGTGGACTCTATCGTCCACCAATTCGTCTCCATCTTCTTCGGCACTGTAAGATATCTGAGCTGCGCTGTCTACCGTAGATCCAGAGCCCGGAATCCAACCACGGAAGGCATTACTGAAGGATTTGAGGAATGAAGTCGCCGTGCTCGGGATGTAGGCTGTCTTTAGACTTGCTGAGTAAGCTGGATCGATAGTGCCGTTCAGCAGATACGCAATCGGGTCTTCTTTGGCTAATATATTGTACACGTTATCGACCGCAATACTTCCAAACTTGCCTGCTTCTCCCGTGAGAGCTGGATCACTGGAGTCTATAGTAGAAGCTCCGACCTTGGATCGATTTCGCCGAGGCACCAAGTTCCCCCGCTCCAGCAAGAGGAAAAAGGCCGATGGGCTTCCACACAATATGAGATTGCAAGTGTCAAACTCGAAGAACTGGCCCGAGGGTTGCTTGTTCAGCGAAAGATCAAGCTTTGGGGAGCGAGTGGGCTGCTTCGAGAGGATATCAAGTGCCATCACGCTTCCTAGCGAATGGGCAAGGAGATGTACGCGTCCATTCTCCGAGAATCCAGGGTTATTGCGGCACCATAGTCGATAGACTCGATTTGCCTCGACGACAAGCGCCGAGATCATCTTGGACTTGTGCTGGGACATGTAGAACGGGATGTCGAACATGACGTCTGAGATCATGCTACGAACTGCTGGAATCGTAGTTGGCTCGATATCCTTGAGATTGTAGAGTTCCTGTGGGGTTTCGCCCTCGTTTTCGTCCTCCATTGGGCCGCCGTCCTCAAATGACAGAGTATGACGCCAGTTCAAGGGCAATACCATGATGCCGTTGTGCTCGGGGCGTAGAATCTCCTTGACTGCAGGATTTTGCAATTCGATGTTGACTGCTCGCCGGAAAGAGTTGATGGCGTGGGTGAAATGGAAGCTTTCAACACGCTCTGCAAACTTCTGACCGATACCATGAGCCACCAGAACAAGATCAGTGACGCGTGTCTTTTCCTGCTGTTCTATGCAGGCCGGGCATTCCTGTTCATCGTCATTGGATGTCGACTCGGCATTGTCACTGCTAGCCGCCCAGGTCTCCTCTTTGCCTGGGTTGAGGGTCTTCTCATATAGCTCTTCCCAAAGAGCTCTGTCAAACCCGCGGACAACTGGGACACCGACCGACAGTCCTTTGATGATTCGTGATATCGGTCGTCTGCCATAGTAGGCCGATGGCTTCAAACTAGGCTTCAGCAGGAACGCACGTGATGTATCCTGATATATCACATGATAGTGCGCGTAGGGTCGCACAGAAGCTGCTACTTCGGGAGGGTCAGACGCATGGGCAGAATCAGCCGCCATGGCTTCCAGGCTGACAGAAAGGGGAGCCGGCATCTTGCCCTCGGTTGCGGCTTCGTCGGAGAAACATCGTCCTGCGCAGTAGATGTCGCTTGCAATACGAGGCTCATCGAGATGTGGCAGCTTGGCATTTGGGTTGGCAAGTTCCTGCGGCCACAAAGGGTGCGAGATCTTCTCTTCTCCGGCGGCGCCTATTTCCACGGCACACTTAAGCTCTACAGCCCATGTTTGACTCCAAGCCCGCAGCTCTCTATATCCAGTCTCAAGCTGATTCGCCACTACGATAGGAACCGGTAGCATTGTGTCTCTATGTCGATTTGAGTTAGTATGTGGGCATGAGAAAGACAAGACACAGTATCTGTTCACACTTACTTATAGAACCATGTGGCTCGCATCACAGAAGCCACGTCGTTCACGGGAGACCAGTATATAGGCTTCATGATCAGCTTGGGGATGTTGACGACATGCAGACGAGACAATCCAACGGACACTTCGACGGGATCTTGACTCCGTTCGATGACCGGGGCGTCCTGCAGTGACTGGGCCGTCGTACTCGGCCGGACCTTAGCAGCAGGAGGTTCTGGAGCTCCTGGATTCCCATCCCGGCTGTGTGGCCGACTCCTGCCATGCTCAGAAAAGGCCATGCTGTTGCGATTTGACTGAGTCTCGCCCCGTTGCCGAGCCTGCTGTCGAGACTGCTGAACCAGGCTGCCGATCCCTGATATAGGCAGGGCAGGAGACATTGGTGAGGCGATAGCTGCTGCTGTAGGCTTCTTTGGCCGTGGAACAGGAGCCGGTATAGATGCAAAATTTGAGGTCACGGGAGTTGACGGAAGAGATCCCCGATCTCGCTCCCGATCACGCTCGTGCATTCCGGAAAGAGCGCGTGTGCGGGTTTCAAGGTCGTTCATGGTCTCCTTGCTGGCCACCCTGGCTTCGCCCATATATCGAGGCGTCCCTCTCAGGCTCCCCGCGGGAAACGGCGTGGAAGCCCGTGAAGCATCTCGGACAGACGGTATTGAGCTGCTGCTTTCTGATCTGGAGAGCCCGGGTGCAAGAGCCTTGGTCAAGAGAAGACGGCGGAGTCCATCCATGACCTCGTGAGCAACACGACCTCTGTTCAGCCTGTTATAGTTCCGACGCATCAGCGCACAGAAGTTCTCCTCCAGCTGAACATCGACGTCTTTCCACAGATCGGGACAGCATTCATTGACCGAGACAGTGGTGTTGACCGGCTGGAGAACCATGGCACACACCTCTGGCTTAGAGCCGTGCCTGTCGAGGTGCTTCTGGGCCATATGGTGGATGAGGCGGACCACGATGTCATCGTACTGCTTGATCGCCTCTGGACTCGGGCTCTGCAGCTCATACACGCGCTGGTGGGTTATTGCATCGCGAGTAGAGGTGAGACTCCTCCAGGCCTTTTCAAGAGTGTTGTTGTCTGGACGAGAGAACGGCCGAAGCTGGCCCTTGAATCCCCCGGGATCTGAAGCGTTTGGGCCTGTTCCGGGCGACAGCGGGTCGTCTATAGGAATCGGGGAGGAATAGAAGAACTGGGCGCTGACAGCCGGTGGCGGCTGGGTATCGTCAAGGTCAGCTTCAGGAATCTTATCGAAGAGTGACAGTCGACCTCGTTCTTTTGCGAGAGGCTTTTGCTGTGATATATGAGAATTGGAGGGCTGACTCGAGGATCTCTGAGCTTCAGCTTCAATCAGAGGCGTATTCGCGACGTCTTTGGGGGTCTTCTTAGTGGTAGTGTTGTTCCCAGTATTCTTAGTCTCTTTAGGCGTGGGATCTGGAGGCGGCGCAAGACGACATTTAGGGCCGCAATGCGCTCGAGGCGACATTTTGGCGAAATATTCCTGTGAAGATAGTATCTAGATTCGAGATATAGCGAGTAAAGTTTTATATAGGAGAGAATGATAGCAGTAAACACTGAAATAAGATGTAGATGAAAAAATGGGATGTTTTGCTGTTCTATTGTCAACCAAGACGTTCAAATGGAAATGCCTATGAGGTCAGAGATAGGCAGGCAGGACGCTTTGGGTTGAACTTTGAACAATCAAATACGCTATAGATCAAAGCTAAAGCTATAGAAAGAGCTAAAGCAAAGCAAAGTCAACAAATTTGTAGGAGCTTAATTTGTAACTAATATGTATAGCTTCAGAACCCCTTGTCATAATAATTTTTTTTTTTGATGGGAAACAAGGTCTCAACCGAAAAGATAAAAATATGAAAATAATCAGGATAATGGCCCAATAAAACAAGATAGAATTGAAAGCTTTCTGTTTATTGTCCCTCGTTCGTTGACTGAAAACGGCGATCACCTACTAAAAATATGGCCTTCGCTATGAAGCTTGGGTATACTCAAGAATGATATTTCTAGGTGTTAAAGCTATCGAGATAGTAAAGCTTTGATCAGTCATCATTCTTCTTCACCGATACATTCACTCACTCGTCATAAATATTAAAAATTAATTATTATCTGCAAGCAACATCGCGTCGCAATAGGGCGGTGATGGAGCATAGGTTAGGCATACAATGCCAGTATATCTGTGAAATTCGAGAGGTTGAGATAAAAAGAAGCTCGTAAATCAAGAAAAAATAATAAGCGGGAGCGAAGCTTTAAATAAAGATTCTCAAAGATAAATGAACTAAAACTTGATCTTTTAATCATAATCTATCAATTGTGATTATGATCTTGTCATCAGAGCATCAATAGGCAGTAAACAAAAGTCACATGCAATTCCACCGGTCACGATCTGATACCAGATCACGTGCTTCAATAACTCTTGGTAAGAGCTCCAAATGGATTCAAGCAAGGACGTTTCACCCTAATTTCACGTCAACCCTAACACAGTGCTTACCAAGGAAAAGGCTGGACGTGAGTCGCATCACGTAACTAGACGCCATTGATGGATGGATTTTAGAAGCAGTAGGAAGACTAATTAGGACATCGCAAGGATAAACTAGGTAATTATGTATTTGTATAGTTGTATCGACGTAGATCTCATACTGGGTAAAACTTTGCCTATCACATAGATAAGTAGTCGTCTGTGAGGACCTCCCCTCAGCTGTGACTATTCATCTACATACTTTTTACTTACAAGTCAAGAATTGTGTGAAATCGACTAAACCCGGGCCGTCGAGTAATCATGACCTCAAAAATGGCGATACGATAAGGGATGTAGTAGTACTTTTAGTCGTAGGCGCTTAAGATAGGTGGGCTGTTGGCTAGAGATATTGAAAGGAAGAAAGTACATCTATACAGGTATGTAAGTACGTGAACATGGTGTATTACCCAAAATTGTTAGTGAATGTGATAGTAAAGATAGCGAAGAGTTCCCCTCATTTATCAAAGTGTAAGTAAAAATATAGAGCCTACAGGATCTTCCAAAAGCATAGATCTCAGCTCCTCGATATCTATTTGAATTTTACTACATACATATGTATATACGTTACTACTTTTTTTTTATATATATATATCGCTCTTGCTGTTGAATCGGTTAGTCCATGGATAGATTCGGTTGGATAAAATATACACATAAGGTTCTCACATACTGCCACTAATAAGCAGCATTGAAGCGCTAGGGCTTAGTGCAATAATCCATCCAAGCCTACTACCGATGTAAATATAGATATTTGTGGATAAAACATCATCGTAAGGGTTAGTTGATCTTGTTGGTATTACATACAGATATAGTTGGTTCGTACTTGATATGACGTAAAAAAAGGACTTGGACTCCTATATAAGAGGATCGTAGCAAGATTGCTATTTCAAGAAGCTTAGAATCAACGTTCAGAACTACTAGCTGTATCTGTTTACTAGGTTCAACATACATACGATATATGTGTATCTATATTCCACATATACTGTATTTATATATCTGTACATATGTGTACTATAATAAGCTGCTATAAGAGAGGTCCATAAAGTAGTGGTTTGGGTTCATCTATTCAAACATTTATGCCCGATCCTGCGGTACAGCCGTGTCTCGTCGTGTTTCGGACGGTCTGGTGTGTATTGTGTGCGTCTGTGTGATTTTTAGCGGGGGTTTTACAGTTGAGGAAACATATGTATGTGTAGTTATAGTGATTAGCTTAGCAGGCAATTGAGTAGTACCTACGTATGTATGTGTGTAGATAGCCATGACGAAAGAACATATGATGTAATACGGTGTGGGTTGCCGGCATTTACAGATGTACCTACCGTACATATGTACATGTAGCTGTAAGCTGTCTCGATCGTGATGTCTTGGCGTCAATATGCATCATGACTAGAAATATCATTCCTTTCCTAAGTGGTATGAAGCATGTGTTGTGACTTGAAATTATTTTTTTTTCCTCTCAAGGTTTTGCTGAAATTTTGTATACTCTCAATCATTGAATTTTTGGCGTTCTCCAATGTTTGACTATTTATATTCAGGGCTGGGTGCTAAAAGATGCTTGTCAAATAAGGGGCCAGGGGTATCATGCCGCCGGGTTGGGTGAAATCTGAAAAAAAAAGGAAGGAATGGGATGGGGTTCTTTGGCTCTGTCAAGGAGGATAGAGAGATATATGTAGAAAGAGAGAGAGACCATGAGATAGATGACCATGATTGTATTTATTGAATCTATTTTTCAAGAAGAGAAGAAGAAGAAGAAGAAGAAGAAGAAGAAGAAGAAGAAGAAGAAGAAGAAGAAGAAGAAGAAGGATATATATCTTGTGTGTAGGAAACGACTGATATGAAAGAGGAGAAACTAATAGTTGCAATCTGCTCTATAAAATACACCAAGTACAAGCTTAGCAGCATCAGGTCTTGAAAATTAAGAGCAAACTTAGTAGCTTAGTATCAACATCTGCTGACTCCTTCCCGCCTTTTGATTAATTTATCAAATTTGGAATCGATCACACCTGAGCTCCTAAGAATGGACAGGCAGGCCTCTCTGTTCATGGGAATCAGAAGACTAAGAAAAGAGAAGGGGTTTAATTTAAGAGTCTAAAAAAATGGATGACAACTTCGAAGTTAGAGATGTAGTGAGTTGTAGATAATTGATGGTGGAGATTTTCGGGTAGGAAGGAACCAAATATGCGTAACTGCCATGAATTCGAGTACGTACGTACTTATTGTGTACATATGTATGTATCTGTGTAATGGATGGATTTACGCATGCATGTCGTAACTGCCTTTTTCCTGCCACGATAACATTTGGCGATGTGACTGACTGATTGATTTTATCTTGTTTTCATTTGATCTCATCACGGATTCCCCCTTCGAGCTCTCCTTCCTATCCTGTTCCCCCATCAATTACCTTGAAGTTATATTATATATATATAGTGCCTTATATCCCCATTCTCTCTCTTCCAAATCTTCAATGCTTTTCTTCTGTACTTTCTATTTTTTCGTGATCTATCGCTAGATATCAATTTACAATTTTTTTTTTCAATTTTGTTTTTATATCTTATTTCTTTTTATTTAGTTACTTTCCGGACCAAGAAGATAAGCAACCATTCTTGTATGTCGGAATCCTCCAGTCTAGCCTGCATCCCAGCCTGCAGCCATTGAGCCGTCACTAGTTCGCTAGAGTAGCTTAAGAGTAGCGCTGCTGACCATTTTTAAACGCCAACTCTTTGTTCAGTTCAGTGTGGAGCTCTCTAATCTATCTTCGATTATCTATCTACGCCCGCCATCTTTAGGTGGTGGATATAGAGATATAAGTGCATATATATTGATCTAGATTGTAGCTATAGCCGGCTTTTTTTCCGGGGGGGGGGTTTTTTTTTTTTTTGGCTTCTTCCAGTCATCCGTTCCTCGTTCCCCCGCTTGTCTTTTTGTCCATTCTTTGCCACTCTCCCTTGTGGTCAACTTCATATCTATCTTCCCGTCCTTCGATAGTCTATATCCCTCGATCACCGAATATAACCTATAGTGATAATTGGGCCACTATAATAGTGATACCACTATTGCTATCAGACTTTGTTTGATACTACAACACTGTGCTGTGTCAACCCAACCCTGGCACTAACTAAATCACCACCACCACTAGACTACCAAGTAGTTGTTCGACTGTTCGACTTGTCTAGGACATATTCGTGCCACTGGCACGTAACCTGACCTGCTACAAGCTCAAGCCCAGACCGTGCGCCTTTTATTATTTTTATTTTTATTTTCATTCTTGCTATCATATCGACGATATATCTCTTGTCATACTCACTCTTTTCTTATCCTCTCCCAACAGTGCGGTGTATCTGTAATCCTTGGTCTTGGGTCTGACTTGTCTCGTCTTTTGTCTCAGCAATTCTCATTACCACCCGAGCATTTCCAAGTATCAGTGTCAGTATTTGGGAGAGAAAACAAAGAAACAAAAAAAAAAAAAAAAAAAAAAAAAAAAAAAAAAAAAAGAGATAACGGAACTCGACTGTGGTAGCAGGAACCACCGTTATTAACAAGCTTGATTCTAATCTCTGGTAAGTAAATAAGTCCAAACCTACCTACATATCTGCCCATTTTATTTTGCTCTTGTTCCTGTTTCTGGGAGTCTTGATCACTCTTGGCACAACACCCCTCCCCTTCTCGTTTATTACGCTGCCGCCACCCCTGCCTATCTGATTTCTCTTCTTTGCTTTCAACCTTTTTCTTTATTATTTTGTGATTATTGCTAGCCCAAGCTTTTACTGGATTCTCCGTGTCTAACATCTTATGGTCAAATTATCAGGAAAAGATAGACAGTACCATTTTTCTCTCCAGATATCTACATCATCGCCATATCCTTTTTTTTCTTCTTTTTTTCTTTCCTGATAACAGTCTGATAAGTGCGGAATTACTACATCCTAGTTCGAATATTTGCGTGCGATCTAGCGTTAGGGAGCTCGTGTGTATCCACTCGACGTGGATTTGTCTTATAAGTCAAAGCAACAGCCGAATAGGCACCTCTACCTCGATTACTTGAAAAGTATCTACTTCTATATCATATCATGGCTACTACTATGGCAGCAGCTGTGTCTGTACCACGTCCTCGAGACGACATGGTCGAGACGCTTTCCAGCGCAAGTCAAAACTCAGCTTCTGTGACTATTCCCAGAACGGCGCCACCTGCTTCACGCCATTTGCCGTATTGTCCGCCTGGAAGCGCACAGAGATCGCTTCGAAGCAGTGTTTCCGTCAGCCCAGAAGACTCGGAAGACAGCGACTATGACAGAGACTCGGCCGACGATATCAACTCGCGATCACTACTCTTCCCTCCCGATGACTACGAGCGGATAAACTGCGGCAACATTCCAGTATATTCTATAGATCCGTCTGGCGTTGCTGATGCCGTGGACTATATGGCGAGACAGCCCATGCCGCTTCCATCGCGTGTCTTCCCATGGCTCCACGGTCTGCATCCCAAGAACAATATACAGCAAGCCTTCTTTTCTATGCGCCGACGGTCTCACGAGCGCAGCATACCCGGCTGTCTTCGGTCTGTAGTCCTCGTCAAAGCCGACGGAAACCTGGGCCAGTCTCGCCTCAAGGGCGCCCTAGCACCGTCAGATATCATCATGAAATCGCCCAAGTCAAAGGGCAGCAGCTCAGAGGCCGAGTTCGAGTTCATCGATGTCGATCCGCGATCAGGCTTCAGCGTGCGCAACTTTCACATCCAGAGCGTCAAGTCCGCTACTGTTTCCGACATCATCGTATACGGCGAGAATCGCGATGTAGTGTTCACGGCGGCCTATGGCATCGCTGATGCCCAAGTCAGATGGCGTAAGAAGCAGCAGACTGCAGGCCACACCGATGTTCCCGTCATGAACACCTTTGTGTGCATCTCTCCCTTTTCTGCATTCGAAGAGTCTCACGCTGATATCGTGGCTATCGACTCCGTCGGCCATAAGACCGGCAACGTCATCGATTTCCACCAGCAAGAGCGTTCCGAGATGTACGATATGGCTAAGCCAACCGAGATATCACCCAATGTATGGCTCGGCCCGACGCCAGATCTGACCAATCCCAACGCCGATATGCCGGACTTTGACGTGTTTGTGGAATGCGCTGATTCCGGCTTGTTCCACCCAGACGTCTTCCGCGATATAGCCATCAACCCGAGCTTGGATGACGGTGTCACGCCGGCTAGGGTTACCTGCGAATTCCCTGCTAGTGGCAGCGTCACTTTCTCGGGATGGAACCACAACGAGCTTAACGATGTCGTCGATATCTGCAAGTGGATCTACCATATCGCCCACGGCACCTTACCAGACGATATCGGTGTAGCTTCGACATCTACGCCGTCTTTCACTATGGGTGATGATGAGGTGCAACATGTAGAGCACGTGATTCAGCCCGAGGACGACAACGTCACCGATATTGATATCGACGAGGTCCTCTCCCTCGACTGTGATAACGAGACTCTGAAGGCATCACCTATCCGTATGCCGCGCAAGGTTCTGTTCCACTGCGCTGATGGCTACACCGAAACCACTCTGCTAGCCCTAGCATACTTGTCCTACAGCACCGGCCGAGTGATCCCCAAAGCCTGGCTAGATCTTCACACCGAGCTGAAGCGTAACTTCTTTGCTTATCCGAGTGACGTCACCTTTTTGAAGGCACTGAGCTATCCTCTGATGCGAGCATCACCATTGTGTAAATCCATCGACTCGGATGCGCTCCATGTCATAGCAAATGACGAGCCGCGTTGGTTCCGCAACATGGACGGCTCGCTGCCTAGTCGAGTCACTGACTATATGTACCTGGGAAATATCAACCACGCAAACAACCCAGATCTGCTACGTGCCTTGGGAATAACTCAGGTGCTCAGTGTTGGCGAGGTCTCTAACTGGCGAGATGGAGAACTCGATAAATGGGGGCCAGATAATGTCCTGCAGATCCAGGGGGTCCAGGATAACGGCGTTGATACCCTCACGCCCGAGTTTGAACGCTGCTTCAAGTTCATCGGTAAGAGAGTCCTATAACCTTGGTTTTCTTACCATCAGCTTATGGTCCTGGTACTAACAAACTAATCTAGATCGTGCTCGCTATCAAGGCAGGGCCACCTTGGTCCACTGCCGAGTCGGCGTCTCGCGGTCTGCGACTGTATGTATCGCCGAGATTATGAGATCTATGAAACTTTCTCTACCTCGCGCTTATTGCTATGTGCGTGCCAGACGCCTCAATGTCATCATCCAACCTCATCTCCGATTTACCTATGAGCTTCTGAGATGGGAGGAACAGACCCATAAAGAACGCTATGCCAAGGTTAGCGCCTTCGATCTAGACGACGATAGTGATGACGGATATAAGGATGATGAGTTCAGGCGTGAGCTGGAATGGGCTCATATTTCTCGAGAAATTGCCCTCTTGAACCAGCCATATATTTGTCGGTAAGGCATCATCGTCATGGCTTGATGTTGGCTTTCCTCTGCTCTTGGGGAAATCAAGACATTTCAAGATAAATGTCTGTATTTGTGCTCCTTTCATCTCTTCTTACAATCATCTACTCTAGAAAGTGAAATCGCTGGTTTCAAAGCATTCACTATTCACGACTTTACGACGTTTGAGTTACCTATCATTCTATCATTTGGTTTCTTTTTTATTACATTTATTTAATAGCGGGACTTGATTTTTTGGGTGTTTATGCTATATATAAGATATAGCCTTTTGATTTTATTTATATATCAAGTTCTTTTTTTTCTATTTGCTTCAATATATTTTGACACATACATTGCCTCATGTCAATTGATGCCTTGTCTCAAAATTTCTTATATACAAGTTTTAATATGCAATATACATAGAATGTACAAAGGTTTGTTATCATATTCTTCTGTATCACCATTAGCCGTACTTGATAGGCACGTAAATATAAAGATGAATACCGATAGCAAATATGAAAAAGTCTTGTAATATTATCAATAGGTATCTAGATCAACAAAATAGAACTATCTAGTGCCATAAGATATATCAGATAACTAAAGCAAAAAAAATTAGAAGAAAAAGTGTTACACGATGACGTTGGACGGGACTGGAGCCCACCAGAAAAGCAGAAACAAATAATGATAATCAAGGAAATCAAAGAGCCAAAACTGATTACATGCTGAAAGAAAAATCATAGTTGCGTCGTTAGACAGGACTGCAACACAAAAGAAAAGAAAAATGCTCAATGCCAGAAAAAAAAAAAAAAGAAGACAAACAAAGTGACTATATGAGATATAATATAGAGAGGGAATGAATGCTGAGACTAAAAAACAGGCTGTTTATCACAAGCCTGGCTCAACAAGAGAGAATTGTTTGACTAGATGACCTTCTCCGCCATTTTCCATATCGATGTTAAAAACATAGAATACACCGTCACTAGTAACGACCATGACTTGGGGGCTGCTATTGCTCATGGCAACAACGCTACGCAAGGGACCAGCGGGAGCTACACTGCTGCCTCCACCGCCATTTGAAGCCGAGAGTCTCGAGCCTCCAGAGTTGCTGCTCTTGGGGATTTTGATATAGGCAAAGTCCCGAGCTGGCTCCCACATCTCAGTGACTGTCTGGGGGAGATATGAGCCAACTACACCGGCAACGGACCGGCCCATAATCATAGACGAACGCCGGAAGATGCTTCCAAAAGCGCCATTTCCGCTCCCACGGCGTTTGTCGCTCTCTTTACTTTCGGTATCCCCGAGAGAATCACTATCGGCGTCGATGCTATGTGTGCGTCCTCGTGTCCAGCGGTTCGATCTAGTGCTGTCAGGTGACTCGATGGGAGCAAGCGTGCCTGCTACGACCGGAATAGAGGTACTCGTAGGACCGGATAGTCGGAATATGTGAACTGTATCACTAGTAGACGACACGCATAGCAATGTCGAGCCTAGGTTGAAGGACATGCTGTAGATAGTCGAGGGATAGGTGCCTCGGCGGAACTGGTACAGCTTCTGCCCGCTAGGCACGCTAAAGACGCGGATGATGGTGCCGGTTTCACTAGCAGTCGCAAGAAGAGTGCCGTCGCTGTTGAGCGCTATACAAGATAGTGGCGAGCGGTGTGCCTCGACCACATTGACAGCCTTGAGTGTGAGAGTATCGAAGACGAGGACCTCGCCCGAAGTAGGCTGTACATACCCTGGCAGCGGCGGGGCATGGGCTGGACGGCGCTCATCGGGGTCGGCGCGGGGCTTCGGCATTGGATAAGCCAGGAAGCAGTTTTCAGACGATGGAGAGAGAGCGCAGATGGCGGTGGGATTCGGGGATGTGGCTATTGTGTGTAGTAGAGACATGTTGGAGATATCGTAGATGTATATTTCGTTTTCCAGGACAACTGCGAGGCGTTTTCGATTCATGCGAACAGCGAGGACGGCCGAGGGGAAGGTGAGCTCGCAGATGACAGACGAACGCTAGTAGGAACAGGTTGGTCAGCATGAGGGGTGTACATCACTGTACGATATCAGAGTAGGGCATCGTAAGGCTTCGTTTTCTTTGATATGTTGTCTAGCTTTCCATACCTTTGTATTTTGGATCCTCATATGGCGTGGTGACATGATAAGTGCAACAAGAGACGTCGAGAAGAGCATCCCAATGATTGTGATGTTGCCCTCATCGCTGCTGAAGATCTTCGAAAAGGGTTCGCTGTGGTAGATACGGAAACCCTTGGATGTGCCTATATTGCAAAGAGAAAGAAGAACTGGTTAGTGGCTATCGGACGACTGAGAGATAGCACAGATAGTAAACATATATATCTGGATATGATGGCGGATTAGAGTGCTTACCGACGGCCAGGCAGCTATTATCCTGATTGAAGGTGATGAAATTGAGATTTTGCGCATCGGACGCCATGATTGCTCTGAGTTTATAGATATAATATGTACTATATCTTTGTGTATAATATCGTATCGTATCGTATCGTATCTCTATATTGGCTGTGGTTGAGTCAGAATAGATAGCCCGAGAATCTTCGGCTGATCGGTTTGCGATGGCCGCAAGACAGTATAAATCCGCGTGCTTGGTTAGAGAGCAAAAATAAACAAAAACGATGCTCTTCAAGCCATGAAATAAAGCGTGCAAGACGATTTATCGAAAGGATCTATCGAACACAATGATCGCTTTCTTTGGTAGAAGGTTATTAAAGATCTAGAAACTGTTATATTTTTTTTCCCTATGTTTGTAGGTCGGATGGTGAATTAGGCAGGAGCACTGTACATTCCAGGAAAGAGGTCCAAGAAAAGAGGCGTTTGCGTCAAACAAGGTAATAGCTAACAAGAGCTTCGTGGGCTGGGCAGGTGTTCTAGATGCAGGGCGGGGCACTAAGTTGTGCTTAGCCAATCAGAGCTCGGCAGTAGTGGAGCTTCTATCAAGCACGACTTGAGCTAGACCTTTAACTAGACGAAGCCGATTATAGAGTGACAAGTTGGATGCGGAACTAGCTTCTCAAAGCAAGATCATTGCAAATTTACTAGTTGATGAAAGAAAAAAGGACTATAAAAGCAACACTATTTTTTTAAGGCAAGAATTTTGGCGGGGGCTGGGCTCGTACCAAACATAATGGGCTGTTTCCTTTTTCTGGTGGTTGTAACATTGGGGTTTGGGTTTGTTTCATTTTGTTTGTAATTCTTGGGCAAGAGCTAACCAACTAGATGAAAGAAGGAAAGGATTTTGGCAGCTACGTCATAGAGCGATGCACCCCGATAAATGCAAAAGTCTGTTTATTTGCATATATCACAAATTCTCTGTGTGACTGAACTTGACGATTTTGAAGAGCCCCAAGCCGACAAACGATATAAAGTCAAGCGGCTTATCTGATATTAATAAAAATGACGCCAAAGTCTCGAGGCAAGAAGACACAGAATGTGGCTAAGGCGCCTGTTCTTAGTGCTGCTGAGAAAAAGAAGGCGCTGCTGGATGAGTTGATCATGGGTGTAAGTACAGTGTGATAGAACTGGCATGTGATTCAGTCTTGAAGCTATCTCGGCATCGAATCGATAATATATGTTCTATGTGAGACTAATAGTAGGTGTAGACAAATAGTAGCAGTATCACATCAAAGCGCAGTGTTGAGAAGCTGTACTACACTGATGAGAAGCACTTCTTCAAGTACTTCGTCCCTCGATTCCAGCGTCGTTCACCCCTGGTAAACCGTGGATACTGGTTCCGTTTACGGGCCATAGAAGTTAGTGTCCGAGAGTTCCTCAGACGCGAAGCAGATGGCAAGCGTAAAGTGGTAGTGAATCTGGGTTGTGGAAGGTAAGCCTAAACCGATGAAAGCCCAGAGAAACAGAAACTGGAACGAGTTGGACTTACACGACTACGAGTTATAGCGACGTCCTTCCTTGGCAATGCCATGAAAAGTATGCTCATCTTTCGGAGTCTGCATTGTTCATCGACATTGATTATCCTGATATGATGCTCAAGAAGAAACAGATAGTCACGCAGATACCCGAACTTGCTGAGTTGCTTGGTCCAGACTTCGAGACGCCAGTCAAAGAACTTGGCGTGATCTTAAAGAGTCCATCGTACTGCCAGATTGCATGTGACCTACGAGATCTTCCCGCAGTTACAAAAATGGTCGAAGAAGTTGTAAATCTCGCTGACAGCCATGTTCTATTCGTGGCTGAGGTCTCCATCACATATATGGACAATGCCTCTGCCGATGCTGTTATAAACTGGGCGTCTACAATTCCTAGCGGTATATACATTCTTGCTCTCCAATACTTGTCTGTATCAACTTGAATGCTAACAACGAAGCAGCCGACTTTTGCTTGCTTGAGCAGATTCTGCCTGATGGTCCGCGCTACCCATTTGCCCAGAACATGCTCGCCCACTTCGACAAGCTCCAAACCTCACTGAAATCAGTCCATCGTTATCCCAAACTTGCCGACCAGGAGGCTCGGTTCCATGCACTTGGATGGCCATATTCACGTGCCTGGAACCTGTGGCAAGCCTGGGCAGATAGTTTCTTTATGGATGCTTCAGAACGTGATGCGTTGGATGATATAGAGCCATTCGATGAGTGGGAAGAGCTTGCTGTCTTCGGTGCTCACTATACTGTTGTTCAAGCTTCTAATGTAGCTTCTATCGACTATGGGGACCCAAAATGCCCAAATATCTTTGAAGAGCATAGTACAGCGGCCGAGAATATCCAGCTAAGCTTTGAGCCCGCTCTAGATACGAATGCCTTCCGTCACCATGGAGGTGCAGTGTCTATGCAAGATGGTAGCTATGCGGCCATGTTCGGTCAAGGTGTGACGAATCGTGCTGCCACGTTCGAGTATTATAGACCCTCCAACCTAACATCCGAGATCCGCTTAGAGTGGACAGGCCCTTTACCTCGCGTCTGTTTCTCTTCAACTGATATTGGCAACCACTATCTCGTGGCGGGCGGTCGTGCTTCACCTGCTAGTCCCGTTGGCGATGCTTGGTTGTTCAACAAGACGACCGGATCCTGGTCTACAACGTTTGCTCTACCACAGCCTCTGTATCGTCATTCTGTTACTCGACTGGGTAGCGCTTCGAATGCTCTCCTTGTAGGCGGCAAGTCTGGAGCCAAGACTATCTCAGGCCATATTCTACTTTATACACCAGAGGCTGGCTGGGAGTCTTGCAAGATATCTGGAGATATCCCAGAGCCACGCTTTGGTGCTCTTTTGGGGTCTTTATCTGCTAATGACGATATCTTCTCTGGTATATTAGCTGGTGGAATCACGGCCAACGGCACTGTCGACGAAGCTGCGTTCCGTTGGACCTTGAACTTGGCCCAACGGGCCATACAGTTCTTTAAGATTGAGTGTGATCCAACGCTTTTCCGCTTCGGAGCTCTTGTGCTACCAACATCGGAGCCATCTACTTTTCTGGTTGCAGGCGGAATTGCAAAGGATCATGTGATTCCCACGTCATGTGACATCTTGCTTGTCCGCGAAGGTGATGATTGTGGGACTCTTGTCGTGACCTATCTCCAGGATGATCGATTCGCTGGGGATTCCCCTCACCGTCCATTCTTTATTGGCTCAGCTGGTGTGCTGAATGAAGATGGAAATATGGCCATCATTGGAGGCGGAGCCACTTGCTACGCAATGGGAAGCTACTGGTCGCCTGGCCAGTATGTTCTTCGTCTGCTAAAAACACCTGAACCTAAAGATACGTCGGGTCATATAGTGTCTCGGTGTATAGGGACATTTGTGATGAAGGACACGACAGTGTGATAGAAGGTGGTTTACATCAACATCGTGTTGTTAAATTAGACTATAGAATGCTAGTCAACAAACAAAGTTAGCTACAGTATAGGTCTATATAAATGTTACATCACTAGTTCTATGAATGATCCAACATGCTGCGAATATGACACGTAGCTTATGAGGGTTATAAAAAGAATGGAATATGATATGCTTTTGTAAGTTAATATTAGGTTGAATAAAGGGTGGGTTGGGCTTATTATAGACGATACAGGATAAAGGCACTCTGTAGTAGTATAACAACATATATAACATTTAATAAAAAGAGAGTATATATGTCGTATCAGAAGAGTACAACAACAACAAAAAGAACTATCAAGAGTCAAAGGAATGTGCTACTCACGGGTAACATCAAGGTAACAAACAATAAATTACAAAAGAATCACGAGTGACAAATAAAAAAGCAGGTAAAGCATCAAGATCAAGACCAAAGTAGTAGTGATAGTAATAGTATATGAACAGAAATATAGAGAAAAATTAGAACATTGCCTAGAGTCTTGCAAAACAAATAAAAATAAAAGAATTTAAAAAAAAATGCCAACGCAGTCCGCCACAAACATTTTTTTTTTTTTACAAAAATAATTCGCCCGTGATATGTATGATGTTCGGACAAGCGAGAGAGTATCAAGTGGAAAGAAAAGACAGATAATGAGGGTCAAATGAAAGTAACATAAGTGGTAGAAGGGACATGAAAAGAAGAAGGTCATAAATCATCAAACAAGGCAGAGGACTAGAAAAAAACGTTCTCAGGATGTGTGTAAGGTTGAGGTTGAGAAGACTTAAAAGTTTCTTGCTGAGTAAGGGTCAGCGTAGCTTTCGTCGTCAACAGCGTATAGCCGGTCATCAGACGTCCGGGCTTCGTAGTAACTGGCTCTATCACGAGACACTTCCTTCTGGTAGTCACGGGCACGAGACCGGTCACGAGACAGGAGTTCCTGCTCCCGATCCCGGCCACGGTCACTGCTGTCTGAGAAGTTGGAGGCCGAGTAGTCAGAGGGGACACGGGTGGGCATTAGAGGACGGGCCTGGGTATGAGGGTGGTGGGAGTAGTAGCTGCGAGAGTCGTAGTCACGCTCGCGTTCGCGTTCCCGCTCACGTTCCCGCTCACGTTCACGCTCACGTTCACGCTCACGTTCTCTATCACGGCGACTCTTCTCGGCGGCATCGAGCTTCTTGTCGATGACCTTGGCAGCAAGGCCTAGACCGACGGCACCGAGGGTAGCAAAAGCGAGATGCTTATGGCTGCTGGTGCTCCGTTCGCCATCGGAAGAGTCCGACGAGTCATGGCGGCTGTACGAGCTGCGGCCGGATCCGCGCTGCTCACGCTCCCGCTCGTACGTCGACTCACGGCGAACACGGTCTTTGGGACCGCCGACGAGCTGGCCAGTACCGCGGACCGAGGGGTCGAAGGCATCGCTGGCACGGGTAGAGCGGATGTCACGGTCTCGCGACTCGGTATAGAGACTACCGTGGGTAGAGCGGATGGAGCGCGAGTCACGGGGATCACGGGCGTCGCGGACGTCAGAGAACGAGTTGCCGCGTTGTGAGCGAGACAGGGTACCGCCGACGGGGGCGGAGATGTTGCTGATGCCGTCGACTACGGAGACAGACCGGCGGTGGGAGCGGCTGGAGATGGGGGAAGTAGGAGAGAGGTACTCAGAACGGGGAGCATCGGGACGACGATAGGCTGACGCGGATGGCGGAGTGCTGGCGGCATAGACAGAGCGTCTGTCAGCCTCGACGGCAGAGTAGTGGGATCTTCCGCTCATAGTGTGTGAGAGTGTGTTTGCTTTCGTGGTTGGTTTGCTTGTTTGTTTGTTTGTTTGTTTGTTGAGACAGTATAGAAGTAAAGAAGAAAAGAAAAGAAAAGAAATAAGAAAAGAAGAGGGGAACGGAGATGAGGTGTGACGAGTCTGGCTGATATAGAAGAGATGAAAGAGTGTCTTTGCACTAAAACGAAGGGAGAACGTGCTGGTGAGTTCTATAAGGCAGGGTGACCGAGTGACAGAGGAATAGCAGAGAGGAATTGTATCAGGAATGGAAGACACAAAGAAGAAAGAAAGGGAAGGAGAGAAACAGAGAGAAAAAGAGGAAGAATAAGTAGTCGAGGAAGAAAGCCGGAGTGGAGAGAGACGGGGAGAAATAGAAATAGAGAAAAGAGAAGAAGAGTCTGGGTGGTATGTAGCAATAGTAGCAATAATTAGTTAGACTTGCATGAGAAACAGTTTAGGATTAAAAAAAAAACAGGGCCGACAAAACTCGAGTTGCGGGAACATGGGCCGATATATAAAGTGTAGCTGGTAGTATAGAGGCTATATAGATATGATTATTATTTTATTTTATTTTATTTTATTTTCTCTAGTTATCTGATGCATTAGTGGAAAAAAGGCAAAACGATCTAATATATGACGGCCAAGCAATCAATAGTATTTTGTCTTTTCATTTCCTATTGTATTCTCTTCTATATTGTCTGTAGTCCTTCTTGTTGTTCTCGTAGTGTATTCGTATGTACATTATACAAGTATCATATCATGTACCTACAAAGATAATACTTTGGGATTTTTTTATTTTTTTTCCCCTTCCCTTCCTTTCCCTCTACTCAATCCTAGTCTTCCCTTCTCGTTTTTCTTATTCCTTTCTCCTCTACGTTTCGCCTGCATTGCAAAGACCCATGTTCGTGCGTCTGCAACATGCAAGACTAGAAGCTGCACCTTGTAAAGGTTGTTGATGCTCGTCTTCATTGTTCAACTAACTAGCCTTGGACATATAGAACCAGTTGTATATCTGTGTTGTATCTCGTCTCGTCTGTTAGCAAAATAAGGCTCCGGCAGGGAGTGATTCGCCGAGGTGCAGAAGTGAAGAGTAGTTGGTCTCATCGTGATAGGCATATACGCAGTTTCATACTAACTGTACCAAGACAGCCTCTTTCTACACAGATTCTGGCTAGGCTAAATTGCAGAGATGAACTCTGTCATATTTGTATATTGAATAGTTATAGTGTTGTTGTTTATAATATTGTCTTACCAAAAACTATACTAATACTTACTGTCTATTCTTTAGTGCCTCCATAGCCTATCAACTAGGTAGACCGGCTGTAACCAATGGATTTTCAGGATTTCCTTTCAGGGCCACTTGCTGTATTTGGCTTCGGTATAGACAGATGCCTATTGCCTTGGCAGATAAATCAGCCATTTGGCAGTTGAAATTGTGATCTTGCCTATGAACAAAGCCACCAGGCAGCATATAGTTGCAGTGAGTGGCTATAGCTGACGATGTCATTTTCTGCCTTCCGAGAAGCTATTCTCATTGTAGATAGGAATAGATGGCCTCTAAACAGACTACGTCATATGGCTTGGTATCAAAGCTTCGAAATGGGCTCAGCCGGTGGCCATTGTGCTGTCTTGATTTGAGCCGGAAAGGGCATTGCATTGCCTTGTTTCGAATCCACTACCTATTGATGGCTATAGTGACCCTGCTATTGATCCATAGTCTTTAAGTAGATAATTTAGTGGCCTTGTCTTATTCTTTAGTGGTCCTTGCTTGTATCTTTAGTGGGGTTTTTAGTAGACTTTGTTCTTGATATAGTTTGTGCTGCTGCTCCACCGATCCGTCGCTGCCCTGTTTTGTGGCTGTTCCTTTTTTTATAAAAAATTCCCTCCCGTATCCGTAAAACAGAAGTCCAATTTGTACATATTAGCATCATAGGAATTATTGCAAACTAACTATTAGTAGGCCTACTTTATTACTGTATTCTGTTTCTACTACAACATTGTGTATGATGGGCCCACGGATAAATTATGAAAGCCACTTGTCTAATACGTAAGTAATTGCTAGATTTTGCGGCTTTGCAATTTTTTTTTTGTTTTTTTTGCCAGCTTTTCGTCCTTGGTTTTTTGCTCTTGCCTAGGCTTCGCTTGAAATTCGGCTATCTCTAGCCCGCATATTTTTTTTCCATGTTTATGTTTAGATCGAATCCTTTATGTCTCTTTATTCTTTTGTATTCTTTGTCTTTTTACTCTATATGAGTACCTTATCTTAGCCTCTCGCTTCTTTGTCTTTTTTGCGCATCAGAAAGACGTCATCGATGCTCTCAAACTCCGTCTCGATCTTTGCTTCTTGTCCCCGCGCTAGAATTGGCGACTCGCTGCCCTTCTTTCGTCTCAAGGATGCTGCTCGCCGCCGCTAAGACCAGCAACTTGGAGAAAAAAATGATGTGATGTACCCTAGAACGCCTGTGCGGTTTTTTTTATACTCTTTTTTATTCTTTTTTTTTTATTCTTTTTTTTTTGGCTCCTTAGCTTGGTTTAACGTCAATTGCCAGCTACTTACTGCAAAGTCTATCTAACTCTATATATAATCTTAAATAAACTAACAAAATGCCACCAACAGTCCAGCCCAGCCAACCCAGAGATATAGAGGGGCCTTGTGGCTTCTCATTGGACACTAAATCCTCGCCAATACTCATTTCATACGTACGAATAGGACTTACAATATCTGTACATACATACAGACATATTGTATCGTCTGACTGGACTCTTCACGTATCTCACCGGGCGACTCGTGCAATGACACAAATCTGGAGCGGCTGGAGGGCCCCCTATTTCCCAATAACAAGACAAGAAAGACTACGAAACAAGAAAGATAGACTAGGATCGTTAATATCACAAATCTGAATCCAGCCGCTGGTTGGTCACACGGCCGGTCTTGTCCGAAAACAGGACTTTCCGTGGTAGCGATCATTGCTAGCGCATGCTGACGAGCATATGGTGGTGGCAGGACAGGCTGCTCACAATGCAGCAACTTGGTCTAAATGTGATCCAGAGAGATGATGACATGGACAGCAATTGGGCACTTCCGAGCCTGCTCTGATCAATCGGAGCTAATAGGTAACGCTCAAGGCCACTCGCCCGGAGTTCAGTCCACCCATTCGGTATAGCAGGATCTATAAGAGTAGAGAAGAGGAGAGACAACGTATGCATGCACTACTGCATGTCTTGAAGAGATCACATATGCAACCACAGATATACAGATACAACTACACATGTATACAACAGGTAGGCAGTGTCGTGGATGATGGTGGGTATAGCACTTGTGCCTGCTTGCTTGACTGTTTGCTGCTGCCGCTGCCGCTGCCGCCACTGTTCTGAACCACAACTACATTCAGATATACAACTACTACTGTCATCAGTACATTCAGCAGGGCTGTGAAAGACTTACTCATTGTGATGGAGGGGTGGGTGAGTGGGGGGATGGCATCGTCCTGAATCCTCCAATAACAAAGCAGTGCAGTGGCTCTTCAACAGTATAACTACATACGTAGTAAGTACTTTGAGTCTTGTGAATCCCACAACTGCGTTGTATTATCATACAACTGGATATCCTATTCCTAATATTCCTATGCCCTGCCCTACAGGTACCGATAATGATGAATGGCTTATGTTGCCCCTTGGCCACTAGATCACTAGAACGCTATAGCAATATAGCTCGACTTGATCATGTTATAAGACCATGTGCAAGGCAAGGCCTAGACGATTCCTTTTGTCCTCTTGCCAAAAAAAAAAAAAAAATCTTCGTCTATCTGTAGGCTGGTGAAGACGATGTTCTTCTTTTTTTTCTTTTTTCCCCTCTTACGTAGATTCCTACGATCCTGCTTCTAGGGTTATCTTTGTTGGGATGTATGGTTTCATTGTTGTGGTGGCTTTGCGCCGCATTCTTGCAGAAAACACAGACCCTTTTTTTTTTTTTTTGCTTCCTACAGATAGATGCTTGATTTTTTTTTTTTTTCCCTGTTATTCCCACTCTGTCGCTTGAGGCTTTTTTTCTTCTTTTCTCTCATCTATCTCTTGAGGTTAAAGCACCTACTAGGGCTAGTAAATTCAGGTTCATATCTTGATATGTATCAAGCATGACGGCCTATGTCTGTTCGCTGGCTCACTAAAACCGGCCTTCGATATCTTATATCTATGGTTATATCGTAACATCACAGGTATATCAACGGTTAGCGACATGAACCAAGAAAAGACTCACCTCACCGTTCGGTCGATAGTCTTTTTCTTTTTTTTTTCTTTTTTTTTCTCTCTAAGTTTGACATTGATCTACCGGCTAGTTAACCCCATATCGTTTAACCCCAAATCACAAGGCCAAATCAGTCAAAGCCCATTACACTTGACAAGTTCAATCTAACTTTACCACGTGATCTACATAAAGACGTAAAACGATCAATAAATACATAGATAGTGCCTCTCTAACAGTAAAAAAAAGCTCAGATTTCTAAGTGGTCCTAGCGATCCAACTACAGACATATAGTACGATCTGATATAATACTAAAGTCAATCACTTTAGCCACGAATAAGTCTTCGTATATAGATATGTAAGTATGACTTTTTAACTAGCCGCACTAAGAGATGTTGCTTCTTACTTATTCTTATTATGTATGTAGTATATCTGTACATACTGTATGTACAGATACATATAAGTCGGTCAGGCCAGCCAGCGCATGCATATATATCTGTACACATATGTATGTGAGTACCTGCACCTGCACAAATCACGACGTTAGCCGCTCACTCCGCCATGCATCATCCAGGAGAAAACGACCCCTTGTCAAATATTATGGAGTCCACAGCGTGATGGCAAAGTCCATAGTTCTTCTCAGAGCTAAAGAAATGATTCTGAGGGTACTTTGAATGACAGACCTCAGGACTCTGTGTGAATGATTCGAAATCTCTCGGTGGCAAATATAAGAGAACGACCCGGTAGATCGGGCAGATAAGGCACAAAAGATAGAGGAACATCTAGTCAGCTGGACACTTACAGATATCTTTTTGTCTCTAGTTTCTTCTGCTTGCCTCGGTTCTTGATACATTCGGAGATAGTGTCAACAATATCTGTATGTACACATGTACATGTATATTCCGTATACACATGTATAGCGAGTTACAAGCGACGAAACGAGACGAGACGAGACTCGTTGATACTAGAGAGACAGCTGATGTTAGCCAAGTGATTTGTATTCGTAGATCAATCGCCGCTAAGCGTCATGATTGCCATATCGTAAGATGTGCTCATGGGTAAATAGATAGAGAAAGATAATCGTGTAACTTGGAATATTCTTAGCACCTAACTCTTTCTTTTTCTAGTCTCTTTTTGTTTGTTCTTGTAGATGTCGCTCGTATATACATAATATATTGTAACTATATATTTGTATGTACCCACACAGTGACTATCAGAAAGAAAAAAAAAAGCCTCGAACTTAGTCCAAGAAATCCCACTAGATAAAAACTCGTGATATCGGAACTGGCCACCCTCTACATGATATATAATAGAGACTTTTCATCCTCAGTCTCTAACTGATAATGAGTCTATCTAATTATGCATCATCAATACTGATACTACAGTATCTGTATCTGTTTGTCTTACGATGTTCTAGCGATTCATTTTTGCCTAATAGACCAACCCATTATCAACCCATCACCGTGCATTTCTTTTCCTTTTTTTTTTTTTTTTTTTTTTTTTCTGCAACAACTACAATATCCTATGTACGATAGAGTAGTCTGTTCAAGACTAAGCAACATAACATCGTGTCATGTAATAACCGCCACCAGTTAAGATGCTATGAATGTTACTCATATAGGAACTATTTACAATTGTATATATGACTAGCTACGATATATATGATGTAGATACACGGTATGTCAAGTAACATCGTTCCGCTGGCAAAAAGAAAGCAAAGGAGTAGTTCGCCACTATATAGCCCTTTCTTCTCTTTCCTTTTCTTTCCCCCTCGTTTCTCTTATACTTCTGTTGTTGGGACCTTATGCGGCAGTGCCAAAAAAACATAAAGTGGTAAATGTCTGACGTACAGATATAGTTATTACTACTATAAACTACTACGATCATAGCCCTCGATCACACAATCCGGCTTTGTCTTTTCTTGTTTTCTCTAATTGTACCCTTCCTTTTTGCCTTTCGAACTGCCACTCTATCCATTTCTGGTCACTTACTTTGTATTGCTCAAGCCAAAGAAACTGTGACTTTAATAAGAGCGGGCCCAATACTGATACCTAATAACCCTCTTAGATTACCAATATTATCACTCCGGCCCCATCATCCAGAGACCCGCCATAGCTTTGATGCCACCTGAGTGATGACTTGTCAACCTGATCGATTCACCTTGAACATGTAATAAATGACGCTTTCAGACGGTATGATAGTATGTGAGTTCATGTGTATATTCGTGTTGTATAAGAAAATAAGTGGGCATATATATGTATATATATATACTCATCTTTATACCTCGCGTATCGGAAAATGATTTGCGACTGTTAGTGAGTGAATTTATTACTCGTTCATAGTGGCAATATCTCTGATCCTACTACATACAGAAGAATTATATATATATATATCTAGATGCTACAATGATATTTTAGAATGGGGGACGAGGCGAGCATATTATATGGATATTGTCTCTTTTACTAATAGTTTAATTGCTGTGAATCTAAATCTTTCAAAACAGACGAAGAGACATAGATACATGTACATATGATCTCACTCTTCGCGATTTAGTCTACCGTATCACGCCAGCCATGAAGATATAGATAGTTAGACTCTGCCGAGAAACGGTCTTGTCAAGTTTGTAATGGATGGCTATTGTGATTCAGAGAGGGTAAGACATGTCAAGCGAGGCTGACTGGGTTTTCTTTTTCTTTTCTTTTTTTGCATCTCTCTCTGGAAAAAAAGAAATATGTATCTGGCTAACTACACGATGAATGCCTAATGTGCCAAAAAAAAATATGAATAATAAATCAGGCATCTGTCTATCGGCAAGTTCCTAGTTTTGGTGACGAAGCTATAGTGTATAGATGAAGAAGAAGAGGAGGAAAAATGATCAAGCCTGGTTTTCATCAGCGTGCAGACGAAGCGAGCCGTGTCTTAATATCTCTTATCTGCTCATTTATTCCTTCGAGTTCTGCAATCTCATCATGTGAGACTGTGTTGCCGAAGTACAGGACTAGAGAATTGATATTGGTTAATCTAGTTTGCTTGTATAGTTTTCGAACGACTATAGCGATGAGTAGTTCTATAAGTGATAGACACCCTATAATTTTATAGTTTTGGTCGAATATTGACGAAACTGGTTATATATTAAATAGTCATGATAGTTGTGCTTATATATCACAAGATGTACATCATTAGAAGATTGCAGTCGACATCGTAGTACATGACTGCATAAATCGTGGTATATGATGGACGGCCTATACGTTATAGTTTTTATTTGGGCTTCTTTGTTGGCTAAGGCACTACGTATCCGTCTTCCTACTCGTGTTTCTCTTGCTTATGCTAGAATAAGATATGGTATATAGACTATGAGAACGGCAATACGATCACACTATCAACATGGCTTTCACTTCACCGCTAAAAAAAAACCCAGACTAAATTTGGCTGTGACTATCATGTCACAGTCAATACTTAGAATAGCAACATGCTGCAGTATGGTGACACATGGATACAGATAGTCGACCGCGAGCTTTTATCGACTCAGACGCAATTTCGGAGATGGAATGAACACAAGCGGATCCTGATAGTACCAATCCAGGATATAAGAAAGCAAACACGGTTAGTGCGGAAAATACGGGTGTATCCTAATCGTTTCTTCGGACAAGATGATGAGGAACGGTGTGTAATCAAAGTAGAGATCTCACTCTTCTATTCTAGGCTTGCCATGTCTCTATGAGCTAAGATGGTTGCTCAAAGGCCCGTCAAAAGACTTTAGAGAACGTTGCTTAGAGACATTAGAACAAGGGACTGGGGAGGGAACATGGCATGTACTTGAAACATGGAAATATTGCAATACCGGACCGGGTGTTACACAGGATCTAAGAGACGATGGCTGTTTGTCTGCCTTTTCTTGTTTGGCTTCATATGCTATCCGCCTAGATGTGTCTGAGCATAAGTTAAGACGGTTATCGTGTCTCGCGTGGATATCACGGAAGGAGAAAAAAAAAGAAGAGGCTGCGGCGATCCAGACAATCAAACATTGTGTGTGTCCAGACCAGCGTTTGTTGACAGCTGTACTAATATATGTGAGAGTTCGGTGACCTGCAGTTAAGGTATTCTATAGATGTTCTTTTTCTAAGACTCAGTTTGTTGTCATCTCTCTTAATCTATCTGTTTGCTTTCTTCTTCTTTTTGTTTGCTTCGTTGCCAAGACAAGTCACTCATTGCCAAGGTCGTACAGAGAGGCCATCCCGGGCGTTAGATTCGCGATCCTAGGAAATTTGGTATGTATGTTGAGGATTTTTTTTCTTTTTTCTTTCTTAGTCTCTCGATTTCGGGACCATAGTATTGCAGAAGGTTGTCGAAGTTATAAGTTAGTTAGTTAGTCGGCCGAAGATACTGTGAGAGGAGATCTAAGGGAAAAGAAAAGAAACAAAAGATTTCAAGTGCCAAGTACAAGTACATTGTTATAACTAACTATGCAGTTTTACTATGTAATAGTTTAGTTATGGTTATGGTTATTAAAAAATCAACTCCATCGGCTGATAAATGTCGGACCCCCCCCCCTGCTCTGCTTTGTTGGCATCATTTTTTAACTTGTTGACGTGAATACCTTATTTTTTAGGGTATTTGAAATAAATCGCACACACCGGATGAATTATATCCTACCCGCATTCTAGTCTTAATGTGGTCACATGGTCTTGCTTTACAAGATTTCCAAGGTCTAGCCTATGAACGAGTTCTTTTCTTCTTTTTAGCTCCAAGAAAAGGGCTCACCTAGACCTTTGTCCCCAACTTTATAGCCCTGTCAGTACATATATGCAACCATGTCAGCACGGAACGATATAAGATATACAGATAGCTCTTGATACATAATGTACATATAACTGCAGACATATAGTAATGTATGTTGTTTTGTATGGCTATCTGTACCAAAATGCACATTATGTCCTCGCTAGGCAAGCTTATGCTCACTACCGCCAATGATACTCAACTTTCTTGGCCATAGAGGGGATCCAAATCCATCGTTGATAGTGTGACTAACTTATTTACATATGTAAACTATCTGCTATCTATACAGATAACGTTTGCTGTGCTGTTCAGCAGCCATCATTAAGCCGTCTTACTTCTTTATATGTAGTTCTATATTCATAGTTAGCCGTAGGAAATTTTCACCGCGGAGAGGAGTAGTCGACTATCTTTACTGATTCTCTCGTATATATGCCAGATAGCACAGCACTTCAAACCCTCTCTCTTTCTTGGCTATATAACCCTAATGACCACAAGCTTCTAAAGCCTTCTTGTGTTTTGGTGTGTTTATTTCTGCATATTGTGAATTTTGTTTGCTTCCTTCGTTTGCTCGGCTACTAACAATCATGTTCCTTTGATTGTCTAAATCCTAACGTAGCCGGTAGTTAACCACACTGTAATAACGAATAGCAAATACGTAACAGAGTGAAGAAGCAGAGCAAGTAAAGAATAAAAAGATTAAAAAGGGCAGAAAAGTTCAGATGTTGCTACCCTCCCCATGTCCATATTATGGAATAAGTCTACAGACTTACGTCTACATATATAAAGTAGCATGGGAATCTTGATCTTGACAGCATAGCTCATCGAATCCCCCGCAAGTGTTTAGACCTTAGAGTATTAGTACAGATAGTCAGTATAACTAAGTACTGCTACAACTAAAATAGGACGTGCCTGACTTATACCACCAAAAGCGCATTGTCTTTTTCTTTTCTCTTCTGCTCCTTCAATACGAATCTCCATGCTGTGTTTCTATGGCTGTTTCTTGACAATCGCTTAGCTTTACACAGATTCATCTTATTTGTTTGCACCGAGCAGTGAAACTCGATATTCTCCATTTCTGTTTGTCTTTACTTTTTGGAATTGCGGATATATATCACCCCAATAGCTTCTCTTATATATGAAGACTATGATCACGCTCAGTCTTTCTATCCAGTCATCTATTCTTCAGCCTTCGTTCCTTCTTCTGACTGAATTCCTTCAATATCAGAACCTCCAAATCACTGATAGCAAACATGGGTGCTCCCTCGGAAGCCTCTATTAGGTCGAATCCTCGCATAGTATCACCAAGCCCTGATAATTCCGCCAGTCCCAAGCCTCCATCGTCTTCGGCAGTCTTCGACGAAAAGACGAGTCAACTCGAGTCTGGTCTGAAAGGCGCTGATGTAGCTGCTGTTGCTGTAGAAGAGTCTGATCATCTCGAGATTCAGAAATGGAATAGCCCTCGAATCAATATCTTTCGCTATGGAACCGTCACGCTATCGTTCTTCATCATGGGCATGAGTGATGGTTCATTAGGTGTAAGTCTTCTAGGCCAAAAACGTCTTCTTCCCTTCAGGATCCCTCTATCGTGGAATATGGGCACTATAGCGCTCTGAATAATGATATTGGACTGTCAACTGCGACATGTCGTACAGACCAGTTGGTTATTTGGTTCTCTATGGCTCAGTCGGTGTTTGTACTTCAGGGCCAGAGCACAGATCTTCAGCTCGTTAAAAAAGAAAACAAAAAAAAAAAAAAAAAAAAAAAANNAAAAAAAAAAAAAAAAAAAAAAAAAAAAAAAAAAAACTGGCTCACGAGATGTGTCTTGGGCTGATGTTCATTTTTTCATCTTCTCTTACAACTGACAGTCCATTCAACTAACCTTGTGCAACCATTCAGGCTCTACTCCCATATGTAAGTGATCCAACCACGCCACGCTACTCTTGATTTAGTAGGCCAAGCCAAATCTATCCCTTGCTTGACAGGTCCTCTCTACTTCATTTTCCCTCTTCTTCTTCCCCTTTCAGCGTCATTGCCTCAAATCAAGTACAAAATACTAGATATACTGTACGAGACCATGAAAAGAACATCATACTAATTATGCCTCTTGTGGCCCGTCAGATTGCGAAATACTACGACATATCATACACTATTGTCTCGCTCATGTTCCTGACCCCTTGCCTTGGATATCTCCTTGCTGGCCTCGTCAACAACCTAGTACACCACCATTTTGGTCAGTTCGGCATTGCCATCGCGGGCCCCTTTTTCCACCTAGTCGGATATCTGCCGCTGGTATTCCACCCGCCTTTCCCATCGCTTCCTATCATCGTCTTTTTTACGGGAATCGGCAGTGGTCTGGAGGATAGTGCGTGGAATGCCTGGGTTGGAACCATGGAGCACTCCAACGAGCTCCTCGGCATCGTCCACGGTCTGTACGGCCTAGGCGGCACTGTTGGGCCTCTTATTGCCACTGCCATGGTCACCAAAGCCAACTATCCGTGGTGGTACTTCTTCTACATGATGGTAGCCTTTGCGGTTGTCGAGATAATCCTGAGCGTTTGGGCCTTCTGGGGCCAGACTGCCGCCATCTATCGCCGAAGCATTCAGACCCTACACTCTCTCAATGAAAACCGCCGCACCACCACTCGCGAGATCTTGAAAGAGCCTATCACGTGGCTTCTAGCACTGTTTTTCATGGGATACGTCGGTGCTGAAGTAAGCCTGGGAGGATGGATCACCACCTTTATGATCAATGTGCGCCACGCCGAGCCTTTCATAGCCGGAATAGCTACCACTTTGTACTGGCTGGGTATCACCATTGGTCGCTTATGCCTCGGCTTCATCACCGGGAAGATTGGCGAGAAACTTGCCATCACGATATATCTGTGCCTGTGTATTGTTATGGAGATCCTGTACTGGCTAATCCCAAGTGTCGTATCGTCGGTAGTCTTTGTGATTCTGATGGGGGTCTTCCTCGGCCCGCTCTTCCCTGCGGCTATAGTGGCCATTACAAAGCTGCTGACAAAAGATCGTCACGTGAGTACCATCGGCTTTGGTGCAGCCGCTGGCGGATGTGGAGGTGCCATTCTCCCCTTTGCTGTTGGTGTTCTCGCTCAAAGTCACGGCGTGGGAGTCTTACAGATATTTGTGCTCATCGTTCTAGTCGCCATCACCTGTGTCTGGATCTGTATACCAGGAGGCTTTAAGAAGAACGGCCTGGAGCAGGCCAGAGATGACGGAGATGTGCCTGGTCAAGAGTTTGTCAAGATATCTGCATGGATTAGGGGTGGCTGCGGTCTTCGTCCTAAGGCAACGCCATCACCTTCAGAGTCGTGAATAAGTATGTATATGGATAAAAAGAAAAAGGAGAGAAAGAGGGAGAAGATATTTACACATGTATACAATGTGATTATTTCTTGTACATAGTTATCTAGAGAACCGAAAATAATATTGAACTGTGGCCCCTGATCGATATTTACCTATCACAAACGATGCATACAATGTTTTTATAATTTCAATATGTATCTGTATTCATACCGTTTTTGGAACTTACAATTTCATCTTTACTGTTGTATTCCTTCCTCTGGATCAATCGAATTCTCCAACGAAAGGTTGCTATGTATCAGAACTGCTGACCATATATTTTGCCGTACATATATATATCATCAATTGTCAATGATGCCCAAAGCATAATTTATCCTTGTATCTATCATTTTACGTCTACCTACCAGTAAAATCCGAAGCCTAATAGCCAAGGACTCAAATTATTAAAGATACCAAAGGCTCTTTCTTCTATTGACTTCTTAGATCTGTTTTATTGCCCTTTCCATCTTCTTCAACCCATCACAGAGTCCTCTTCCCCAGCCAGGCCAGAACGCTAATATGAATACCCTAGAAACTATTCCAACCTTATCACAATATTATGCATCTACAAAATCCAAAGTGTCACACGGGGCAGTGCAGTACAGTGCCTCGTCCGCCCTGAATGACAAGGTCTCACATATACGGGCGAACATCACTACTATTCAGACCGATGCCATTGTAAACGCTGCCAATGCGGCTCTCCGTAAAGGCGGTGGCGTCGATGGAGCTATCCATAATGCGGCCGGACCTCGACTTCAACAGGCTTGTCTTTCTCTCGGAGGCTGCGACACCGGCATGTCCGTGATAACGCCGGGCTTCGAGCTTCCGGCCTCACATGTTATACATACCGTTGGCCCTATATACAAATACATGGCAGCAACGGAGGCATCGTCACTTCTTGCTAGCTGCTACAGAACCAGTCTGCAGCTGGCCGTTGAGAATGGCCTCCGCTCCATCGCCTTTAGTTGTATCAGTACCGGCGTATATGGATACCCTAGTGAGGATGCTGCTAGGGTTGTCATCGAGACAATCCGCCAGGTCTTAAACAGCGAGATTGGAAGTGCCATTGACAGGGTTGTTTTTGTCACTTTTGATATCAAGGACGTGAACGCATATAACAAACTATTGCCTCTATATTTTCCTCCTTCAAATTAACAAGTCTGATTGTATAACACCAAAATGGGTTTTATTCAGAATAAAAGATTTATTGAATCTACCCAAGGTATCCACTATAGCTACTGTAATCTAACAGAGACATGCATACTGTTGGCTTATCAAATGGGGCATGTCCGACCCTTCACTAGCAAATCGCCGTGGCCGAAGCTGTATGGTTCAGATGTGTAGTAACCTTTTCTTGCCTATTACATAGAACCCTAGGATCACGATATCTTCTCTTCAGTGAATGAAACAGTTCATGATTCGATGACATTTCATCTGAGTCATCTTGTTTGTGTGTTTTCACGTACAAATAAACATTGCCAGTCTGTCTGTCTGTGTCTGTTATCATTGCCCAATACAACAGCTACACACATATGCACCTACTACATACATATTTTGCCCTCGGCCGCCTTAGGTGGCGAACCATGAGTTGTTCACCGCTTTTGATTAAGGCCAGAATCGGCAATAGTGGGCTTTAGATAACCGTCAAGGTGCAGATAAGGGCGCTACTGCAGTACCGAGAAGTCGATTGTGAGGCTTGCCAACCAATCAAAGCAAACAGGAGGCGATTTGTGCGGGGCATTTTTGTTTAGTTTTGCAGAGTGGCAGAAAAAAAAGAAGCAATCAAAACAAACAAAAAGAGTAGACGCCTTTTTGGGGCTGTGGGTATCAGAATCAGAATTTATAATGTGAGCCAAATAGTCTGCGGTTTATTTGGCAATAACAAAATTTAAAAAAAGTAGTGGGTCAAAAGTATCGACACTAAAAATTCTTTCGCCTTTCCCCTCTTTCAGTAGGGAAAAAAAAAAAGTACTTGAAAAAAAAACTGATAAATCCTGCTGTTTTTTTTCTACTTATTGCGTGCCACATCTCCCACCACGACATTTCCTTGAAATTTCTTCTCCTTTTTCTTTCTCACCTCGGGATTATCCTCTAATTTTCGGGTTTCATTCTCTTTCTTTCTTTTTCACCTTTTTTTCACTCATCGAAGTCGGGAGTCTTCGATTGTTTTGAAATCAAAAAAAAAAAATCACTCTAGAAGAACAGAACTTTAGTGTTTCTTTCTTCTCTCGAATCGATTCCGAGCCTCGCTAGTCGAGCTTTATACCACTAAAATAACAAAAATCTTTCAAAATTACATCCAAGATGTCGTCTGTCAAGGTTCTCGATGAGCTCATGAAGAAGCTCACCATCTCCAAGGAGGCTTCTGAAATCAAGGAGGCCTCTGTCTCTCTGGCCACTTTCCTCAACGGCAACATTGAGGACAAGAACGTGCCCGCCAAGTATGTTTAACTCCATCATCATTACTCTTCCGTCCATCATCAAGATAGTCCGATGCTAAGAGGCAGATGACCGCTTTCGGGTGGTTGCCTGTTTCCTTATCGCTACGTGTTTTATCTTGCTTTGATGGCCAGTTGATATCATCACTTATATTTTCACGACAACCCCTCCCCCTCCTCGCCCTCCTTCATCAATTACGCCCTGGTCAAAATTTTCCCCATCATAGCCCCGCCATTTCCATCATCAAGTTATCCTCCCCTGTCATCCAATCGCCAACTTGCATACTAACCATCTTTTTCTCCTCGCTTAGGACCATTGAGGAGCTGAAGAAGCAGCTGGCTTCCAAGAAAGACGCTGCTGCCCGTGAGAAGGCTGTCATCGCCATTGAGGCCATTGCCCGTCACGCTGAGGTCTCTGCCACTATCGAGCCCTGCCTCGTCGCCCTTCTCCCCAGCGTTCTGTCGGCCGTTGGTGACAAGATCACCGCTGTCAAGGATGCCGCCACCGCTGCTACTCTGGCTATCGCTGAGGCTGTCAACGCCAACGCTGTCAAGATCGTTCTGCCCATCCTGGGCAACTCTCTGGTCAACGCCCAGAAGTGGCAGGAGAAGATGGTCGCTCTCGACTTCCTCGACACCCTGGTCCGCACTGCTCCTACCCAGATGTCCGTCCGTGTCCCCGACCTGATTCCCGTCGTTTCCGAGTCCATGTGGGATACCAAGAAGGAGGTCAAGGATCGCGCCTACCAGACCATGGAGACTCTGTGCTCCCTGATTGTCAACCGTGATATCGAGAAGTTCATTCCCGAGCTGATCAAGTGTATCGCCAAGCCTGAGAACGTCCCTGAGACTGTTCACTTGCTGGGTGCCACCACCTTCGTTACTGAGGTTCAGGAGCCCACCCTGGCGCTGATGGTCCCTCTTCTGGATCGTGGTTTGGTCGAGCGTGAGACTGCCATCAAGCGTAAGTCCGCTGTCATCATCGACAACATGTGCAAGCTGGTCGATGACCCAAACATTGTTGCCGCTTTCCTGCCCAAGATGATGCCTGGTCTGCAGAAGAACTTCGACAACCTGGCTGATCCTGAGGCCCGTGAGAAGACTCGTCAGGCCCTCGACACCCTCACCCGTGTTGGTGATGTCAAGGACGGCAAGATCCCCGAGCCTCGCGCTGACGGCGCCCTGAACGTTGTCCGCCCCAAGATCGACTCCATCCTGGGTGCCAAGGCTGCTAAGTCCGAGGAGATTGTTGCCTACATCGCCGCTATTGCCGGTCAACTCATTGACGAGAAGGTCTTCGAGTCCCTCATCTGGATCGAGAACCTGAAGCCCTACGTCGCCAGCATCGTCGGTGACAAGGATGCCCAGGCTACCGTCGACACCATCCGCAAGAACACCCTGCCCGATAACATTGGCGGTGCTGGTGCTGAGGAGGACGATGAGGAAGGCGAGGATCTGTGCAACTGCACTTTCTCTCTTGCCTACGGTGCCAAGATTCTTCTTAACCAGACTCACCTCCGTCTCAAGCGTGGTCAGCGCTACGGTCTTTGCGGTCCCAATGGTTCCGGCAAGTCTACCCTCATGCGTGCCATCAACAACGAGCAGGTCGAGGGTTTCCCCAAGCAGTCTGAAGTCAAGACTGTCTTCGTCGAGCACGACCTGGACTCTGCCGATACTGAGATGACCACCATCGACTGGACCATGAAGAAGCTGTCTGATGCTGGCGTCACCACCACCCGCGAGGATGTCATTTCCCAGCTGACTGAATTCGGCTTCAACGAGCAGATGGTTACTGGCGAGATTTCCGCCCTCTCTGGTGGTTGGAAGATGAAGCTGGCTCTGTGCCGTGCCGTCTTTGAGGCTCCCGATATCCTGCTTCTGGATGAGCCTACCAACCATCTGGATGTGAAGAACGTCAAGTGGCTAGAGGACTACCTGTGCAGTTCTCCTTGCACTTCCATCATTGTCTCTCACGACTCTGGTTTCCTCGACAATGTCTGCCAACATATCGTTCACTACGAGCGCTTCAAGCTCAAGCGTTACCGTGGTAACCTGGCCGAGTTCGTCAAGAAGTGCCCCTCAGCCAAGTCCTACTACGAACTCGGTGCCTCCGAGATGGAGTTCACCTTCCCCGAGCCCGGTTTCCTTGAGGGTGTCAAGACCAAGGCCAAGGCCATTCTTCGTGCCACCAACATGACCTTCCAGTACCCTGGTACCACCAAGCCCCAGATTTCCAACATCTCCTTCCAGTGCTCGCTGAGCTCTCGTATTGCCGTCATCGGTCCCAACGGTGCCGGTAAGTCGACTCTGATCAACGTCCTGACTGGTGAGCTGGTTCCCACTCTCGGTGAGATTTACCAGCACGAGAACATCCGTATTGCCTACATCAAGCAGCACGCTTTCGCCCACATCGATCACCACCTGGACAAGACCCCCTCCGAGTACATCCAGTGGCGTTTCCAGACTGGTGAGGATCGTGAGACCATGGACCGTGCCAACAAGATCGTCACCGATGCTGATGAGCTGGCCATGAACAAGGTCTTCAAGGTCGAGGGTACCCTGCGTCGTGTCATTGGTATCAACTCCCGTAGAAAGTTCAAGAACTCGTACGAGTACGAGTGCTCTTTCGCCCTGGGTGAGAACATCGGCATGAAGAACGAGCGCTGGGTCCCCATGATGACTGCCGATAACGCTTGGTTGCCCCGTTCTGAGCTACTGGCTTCTCACCAGAAGATGGTTGCCGAGGTCGATATGAAGGAGGCTCTGGCCTCTGGTCAGTTCCGCCCTCTGGTCCGTAAGGAGATCGAGTCTCACTGCAGCAACTTCGGTCTGGATACTGAGCTGGTTTCTCACTCTCGCATGAAGGGTCTGTCTGGTGGTCAGCGTGTCAAGGTCGTCCTAGCTGCCTGCTCATGGCAACGCCCCCACTTGATCGTTCTTGACGAGCCTACCAACTATCTGGATCGTGACTCTCTAGGTGCTCTGTCCAAGGCTCTGCGCAAGTTCGAGGGTGGTGTCATCATCATTACTCACTCTGCTGAATTCACCAAGGACATCACTGAGGAGGTCTGGGCTGTTCTGGACGGTAAGATGACCCCCTCCGGCCACAACTGGGTTCAGGGCCAGGGCGCCGGTCCCCGTCTAGCCAAGGACGAGGGCGAGGAGGAGGACAAGTTTGATGCCATGGGTAACAAGATTGTTACCAGCAAGAAGAAGGTCAAGCTGACTTCCAGCGAGGCCCGCAAGAAGAAGAAGGACCGCATGGCTCGCCGTAAGCGTGGTGAGGAGGTCTTCAGTGACGAGGATGACATCTAAGCACATTAATACAATTTTTTTTTGTGTTCGTTTGTTGTCTTACATGTTTATTTTCATTTTCTTGTCGCTGAGCCACTTCATATCTTGGGATCAGTGATTGTTCATTACTCGTTTCCACCTCCTCTTTCCTTTTCTTCTTTTTTTTTTCTCTTCTTAGATAATGGCCGCTTTCGCTGTGTTCTTCTTCGTTCTACGGGTGGCTGCCTCTTGTGATGATTTGTCTTCAAGATGCGGGTGCAGGGCAGGGCAAATAGAACCGACTCCCAAGCGAGACGGAGGATAATGATATACAGGTCTTGAGTTTTCGTTGATAGTCAAAAGGAAAGGGACTGGCGGGGAAGGATTCATAATTTTCGGGAGGGTTTGCAAAAAGTGATTTTATTTTCTCAATCTTAAGTTTTACTAGGATATCTGTATCGTGAAGTATGATAGTGATTTTTCGATCAAGTGTTCATGGCAGATGATAAAATAGCCCTATTTCATTATTATCATCATCATCACACCACAATTAACCCTAGTCGGTAAATAGTCGGGAAATTACATCTGTTCGAGGCAATTGCAATAATGTAGACAGAAACGATAGAAAAAGCTTACTCAGTACTTAGCTAACCAAATGTAATCGTGAATTATACCACAAATAAATGATAGCTAGTAATTGATATCTTTCTCTAAACTACCACAAAATCTGAACTTTTCCTTGTTATTCAGTACCAAAAAAAAAATCTCGACATAATCGTTCGTTAATCCATCCGCTTGCTTAACTTAGCTCGCGGTCGGCGACTCCGCGAAAAAGCAATAAAAGAAAATCAACGATTTCGAGACGATGATGCGCCAATCCGTGCGCGTTCCAAATATACGATTAATACCCTCGGCAGAGGTTGAGGCGATCTCACAACGAACCAAGGTCATCGACAGTCACCTATCGCATCTTGAGGATCTGCTGAAGAGCTCTCAAGCAGTCGATATCAGCTGTCTGCCTGGCCTCAGCAGTACGAGGGAAGAGCTCGCAGCTCAAGCTCCCAAAGTTCGCGACGTCATGCGCAAGATATATTTCCAGCTGCCGTTGTTCCTCCGCAGTACGCCTAATATTGAGAGCATTGTTTCTAAAGGGGACACGCCTCTTCTCGATATGGTGGCAAGGTTCCTGCTGGGTCTGCCCGAGATAAGCCGGCGCTTCGGACTCATACTCTCCAAGCACGATCAAGAGACCGTTAAGAACATCGGCGGCGATGTCAGAGACCTGCTCTCCGGGAGATGTCCAGCTAGCTTTGTAGAGCCACAGGCTGTCTCAGCCGAGGATTGTGCAGAATACATACCCGATACACCTGGCCCAGATCCTATAGCAGACTCGCTTGAACTCAGACACACCTGGAACTTCCCACAAAACGCCCAGGAGATATCGTCTTCGGTGTCCAGCGACGACGAAAGTGACGAAGAAACAGCGTCTGTCCATTCAGTTGAGGATGATGAGGAAGACGAAGTGTGTCTCGTTCCGGACGCGGAGCTCTTCAAATGTGCCGAATTCATACCACCATCACGAAGTCAGCTCTCGACCGAACCAATAGACGATACTGAAGATGCGTTCTCATCTTTGGCCATATCTACAACTGCGCACGACCGGATTACGGCGACAAAGAAGCAACAGGAGCTCGAAGCAGCCGCTGAACGAATGCGCGTCGAGAAAGAATTACGAGCGTCCGGAAAGCTTCGTGACCCCCGCGGCTCTCTCTTTCCGGATAGTCATTGTGTGCGCAAGATCACAAAGCCGTTGGCCGCGGCTATGCGTGGTGACCCCTTGGCGGCACAAAAGTTGTTCCCACTAGAGAGGCCGCATCTCGAAATCACATTGACTCAACATGATTTCAGTACTCTTGTAGCTTCGTGTGCTTGGCTCAATGATTCTATCGTTGACTCCTCGCTCAGTGCTCTTGACCGATTCGCTAATCTGAGATCCGGTGCTACCAACTACCCGAAAAGCCCAGATCGTAGCGTCTTGATAATGGGGTCTTTCTTTTTCCCGACGCTTGTCAAGAATGGCGGACTACGTACAGAGCGAACCCTAAGTCGGAAGGGTGTGACTCCGGCTGGATTCCTAAACTTGGAGACAGTCTTGATTCCAGTATGCAGGTCGTCACATTGGACTCTCTTAGCTATCCAACCTCTTGCCAAACGTATGACACATATGGACTCCTTGAATCCTCGAGGAGATCCGCGTCTGTTGGAATCAGTAACTTCATGGCTTCGCAATCTTCTCGGTGATCTATATGTGCAGAATGACTGGTCACGTGTCAATATCGATGCGCCAGTCCAAACCAACGGCTACGATTGTGGTGTGTTCACTATTCTGAATGCTATCAGTTTGGTACTAGGAATCAAACCTGATATGACATATAATTCTGCTGATATGACAGAGCATCGATGGCACTTGGCTGGTATGCTAATAAACGGCGGTTTCCTTACCGATTTTGATCTAAAAGATCTATGAGCATTTGGCATTTATAATGATTCCTTCATCTATCTTGTTGTTTTTTTGTTAGCAAGGAGTTATTGTCATTTTTGATAATTTATCGGGTTAATTTCTGTCTTGTTCTTTTTTTTGCGTTATCTTTTTTTTATATCATGAGGTTTAAATTGGAGTTAGGGTTTTCTATTGCAATGGTTGACGTTTGATTAATTTTCAACCAAAATAAAGAATTTATCAACAACTAAAGACGAGGTTGCTTTATTTATGATAGGGTTCTTCATATCTTAACACTCGAACAATTAGGGTTATGTTATCAAAAGTTTATCATGTAACATGATGATGAAAATTATGTCACTAGCATGACTAGTACTCTAACTTATTATCATTATTTTGAAAAACTTTTAGACATCTAACTCCCAGATTTTAGAATAACTTACCACAGTAGTTGTAAATGCAGTACTTTGATAAATCAGCCCCTAGACTTGATATTAGATGTATGCCTAAGGACTTTGATAATTAATATTCTACATATCCTCTGCCAATGCCATTTCATCTACAAGCCACCAAATAGATCTAGATCTTTTTTCATGTATCATACAATTAGAGATCAATACGTCAGAGGGAAAAAAAAAGCCTTGCAAATCACTGCTACATTGAAACATCGAGTGGGGAAATTCATATATTAATACCAACTGGGATTCTCTAATTGCTGGTCATAGTTCTGATAAGCTGAAGTCCAAGATAGCCAAGAATAACTAAATTAGATCTACAAATGAACAGGCATCATCATGACTAATTGTTGAGAATTATTGAAAAAAAAAATGAAACAAAAATCTTTACATATAAGAGGCAAGGTCTTTTAGATATCATAAAGGTGATAGTCTGAGTCAGCTCAAGAGGGTTAAACTACAAAGTGCTATATAAATTACGATGAGCATATCAGCTACCTCAGCTATGATATATCGTGTATATTTAGTGACGATGCTCCTATACGATTATATCGTCAACTTTGCATATCATATCATGGCACTTTCTAGTACTCGAGTCATGCAAAGGGATATGATATAACCAAGTACATATGGATACATCTGTACAACTTCATGTATAGTATATACATAGTAACCTTCGATACTTCAAGCTCTTGAAACAGCTCATAAACTAATACCAAGCTTCCTGAAAACGAGGCAAATCTGTTTCAGGGTTGCTAGTAGCGCATGATCTATCATGCAACATGGCAATAATCTTGACTTTATAAATCAAAGATTGGTTCTGGTCGATCACTAGTTGTTTGAGATGGGCGGCGTTATCATTATGAGAACTTTAAGTCCGTTTCTTATTTAGTCTCACCCTTTAGTACTGTAACAGCTAAGCTAATCTAGCAATTTTCAGGCCATTCATCTGGCAGTCGATCACATCTTGATATCCGTGCACGATCACGATGATTACAAAATCAAAGAGGTACTTTGAACATATACAGATATGTACCAAGAAGAAGACATCAAGGTAACCTCGTTTACCTTATTCTGGCAAAAAACAAAGAATTCTCTTTCTTCTGCCTTTTGTTCTCTCTCTTTTTTTTCTTTTTTTTTTTTGCTTGCTCGCTCTCCTTGGGTTTGGTGCGAACCTTGCCTTTTATGACACTATTAGCGTTATTTTACGCTATGACGCTCTAACAAACAAGTACTACTCCATCGTCGATATCCCTTTTGTAGGCCTTTTTTTTTTTTTTTTTTTTTTTTCCTAGTGTTTTTGTTCGGTGGACCCGGCCGATTCAAGTTCCGAACACTGCCAGCCAAATTTCAGTACAGAGAATGCTAGTGCTATTTCAGCTTTGACACGGGTAGAGTGGTAGAAGCGCTATATAAGATATAGTTGGTTGGTTACATCGGCAGAACGATGGATAGAGGAAAGAGAGAAAAGATACCTATATGTATGAATATATGTATATAGAATGGTCAAAAATACCTAGGAGTGAGTTGAAGCTCTTGAATAGTCCTATAATCATGAGAACTATATCATGTGAGATCTTGGCCAAAAGAGCAGCCGCAACATCTTCTGTGTAGCCAAAAGGAACATAGTTGAATCATGATGTAGCAGATCTCTCAGTTAGACATTGATACATTTGTGTTGTTCTATTCAACATTTCGGTCCTCATGAGGTGAATGTTATGTATACATCTCCAAGTCACGTGACCAGATGGAGTACAACACCAAGACGAGTATGTCGTTGGATTTGAACTCAAGTCGGATGTTTCAAGAGTTAAAGAAGCCAACTTACACAATATGATACTCGTGAGATTGAACAGGATCACGGCATAGTGATTCCGCATTCTGTCACATGCTGTCTTTGTTACATATTGTTACATAGCTGGTCTTGGACCCAGACGGAACTAAACATCAGTTCAAGTATATCATAACCCTATAGCAAGAAGATACGAGGAATACACGGCCAAGAGTACAGCTATCTGTACAAGTCTAATAAAGTACCGATGTTACATACTGGCTTCTCTAGATAGAGATACTACTCTAGTTCGCAATGGTAGCACTAGCAGGGCGGTGATGGTTCAAAGTTCCCAACAATCACATGGTCCTAGACACACTATCTTGTGATGGTGTACCCTTGATTGTACTGTAAAAAAGGAGGGGTAAATTAACGCGGCTATTGCTGGATAGAAAGAAAGCATTATATCTTGAGTAACGGAAAACAAAAAGTGGCACTAGCTGAGATGGAATTGTCAGAATGGACAAATTGGGCAGTATTGTACGTAAGAATGGGCCTGAAAATATACTCAAATACTCACAGGGCTTCATTCGGGAGCATCGTCTGGCTCAATCGGAGGCTGTGAGCCAAGACATGTGGGTGGACGAGCTGTAAGAAACACGAGAAACGATAGTTTAGAGTACGTAAAATCGGACAAACCAGCGAGGGTAGCGTGTTCAAGGGCGGAACAGATGTAACTACAATATTATCTGATTATTTATTGATTTATTTGAGTTGAGATGTTGTATGGGGAAACTCTCGGCAGTAGAATTACCCTTAGAAGAGTTTATCAATCATCTGTTGGTAAGCCACGTGAACAGGATCAGGCCATATCGGGTTGATACTCTTTTTGACGTATTTTTTTTCCTCCGTATATTTGCTGCAAGAAGTTCCTCGCTGATAACCGTTTGGCTAGTATAGAAAGGAAAAAGAAGAAACAAAAAGAAAAAAAAAACCCCATAAAAGGATAACGTCGGCCTGTGCTTGAATAGATGCCCTTTTTCCTAATGTGGGTTATTTTCCTCTTTTTTTTAATGTATTTTATCCTTTCACACTATATAACAGTGAACTTCCATGTACATAAACAACTTCTTTCAAAACACTGATGATTAAGAGCTGACTCGGGGATTTTCTGGCTTCCGTTAGGTCGTGCCGATACAACTATAACGTAGACTGTTGGGCTGGGCTAGCTTGCTATTATGACAACTGGCACGCCGATTCCGATGACTATAATGACGATGATATTGAATCGGATGGACACACACGAATACTATGTAACATACCTTCATGAATAGGTACTTCGCATGGCGGTCAGAATCGGTAGGATGGCCTCAGAAGCGTAAGATGTTCTGGAAAAGGTGAGACTTGGAAGACTGATAGGTACATAGATGGGAGGAATGAAAATAGGACTTCCATGCAGCGTTCTATGCAGATTGGTGGCGAGATGCGGCATTAGAGGCCTTATAGGCGGGTAGGACAGTACAATACCGACCACATGTGAGTGGATTTACACCTACTTCACTCAACGCCGGCATAGCACACAAAGATGTTTGTTGTTTGCCATTTGTTTGCTTGAGCTATTTGTAGAAGACATAACTAGCGTGTGATTTTTTCCCCTCTTCTTTTGCCTTCAAAACCACTTGGCTACTTCGAACATAGTGGACTGTCTAATTGACGCCAAGGAAGAAAGAGGATGAAGAGAAAGAAGTCCAGAAGCCGTCTACTGACTAGTATTTGGTCCCATGGGGGTCCATGTTCAGTATTAGGTATGATGCCATCGCCCCTTGCTCAAGCGCTCTGACTGGATAGGATATGAAGAGAGATGACAAGGGCTTTGTTGTCATTAATAGCAAGCTAATAGGCATGAAAGCCACAAATCAATCCATTGTTTGGGAGGAAGTATGCTAATTGTTATTCGAAATTTCATCGTAAGCCATAATGAAAGGCGAAAAAGAAGGGACAGACACAATTAGTCGAAAAAAGACATGACCTAAGTGCGAAAACCAATTCAGCTAAAAGACTTCTGGAGCTTCTGGCGCCGTCATTGGAAAAAAAAAAATCCTGATCAATCGCTTATCCCGATCGACACCAAAGTTCTTTAGTACGTATCTGTCTGTATGTAGTTCCTTTATGCTTGCTGTTAGCCTTCTTTTGACTTTTGGTGGAATTTTTTTCAATATTCTCTTTTTCTCATGTGCTCTCTAGGGGAAAAGAAACAGAAAAACGGAACTGGCTCTCTAGGTGGCCTGTGCCGAGAGAAGCCACTTGCAGAAATTTCCTTCCGCGTCTCTTTCTTTGCCCAAAGAAGTCATTGTCCGTTTGTTTGCCTTGACTTTGCTCTTTCCTTTCGCCATTGCTTCTCCGTTCGGCGTACAGCGAGGCAACCACGTAGACAAAGCCCCCCCAAAAAGTGCTTGTTTAGTTACACTGGCTTCCTGCTGTGTAGTGCCTTCTGCTGGCAGGCGCTTTTTTCTCTTTCTTTTTTTCTCTTCTCTTCTCTTTGTGTCAATACCCCTTCGAGTCTGCCGAGTCCAGTAAACCCACCTTGTTAGCATTGTAAAATAATTGGCCACAAGATGGCCCGTGATGCTCACTTCTTTTTTTGCTTGTATTTTTTTTTTTTCTGTTCTTTGCGTTTCCCCTATAGAAAAATAAATACCCCGATCATATAGCTCGGCCTCTCGCTCCACAACACGACACATAACCAGTCGGAACGAAACCTGAGAAACATGCCAAAAAGACTTTTCTGTTTAATTGCTATCTTATTTGATTGTCGTTAGGCCTTTATCGTCCAAGCTTGGGGGGCTTGCAGGGAAAGAACGGATCCAGGAAGGCAGGCACAGACTCGGACTTGAACTTATCGTGTGAAAATACAAAAGAGAAAAAGAGGTAGTTTCTTCCTGATGCTATCTTCTAGAAGACGCCCTTTCCGCACCTTCCTTCAAGTTGCGCTGAAACTCACATCATTCATAACCTTCGACATCCCCCCTCCTCCTCTTCGTTATCAATCAATTCTCTTGTAATCTGTTCGATCTTTTCTTGGACTGTTTGAGTTGCTATTTTTCGTCTTCTTTTCTCTCTTTGACTATTACTAGAGATACAATCCGTGATTTTGGCCACTTTGTCATATCCTACTATCCTGCTACCACGATTGCCCTTGATCAATAGCAACTCAACAGAAACAGGAATAGACCAATAATATACTATTTCACTAGCACTACTACCATCAATCCAAGTAGTTGTCCGCTTTGTGACCCGCCGTTCTAAATCCTACAAGACGTCGATCTCTCTTTATCGTTTTGGGCTTGTTTCTCTTTGCCTACTAATCTAAACTTTATCCCCCATACTTTCCTTCTCTTTCCTTTTCTTTCTTTTTTTTTTTTATTAGAAAAAGGGTCATCCCTCCCAGCGGTTCAATAATGCCTAGACCCGTTCACAGTCGCTACGCCAATAATCTTAGTCCGTATCATTCACCATCGTCTCGAGAAAGCTCTCTCAGTGCCGTTTCTTTGTGCGAAGATTCTGCATCCTCGGTCTCTACCACTTCGCGGCCTTGTAGCGCTCGTCTTTCGTCCATCATGGCTCCCCGCCCCAAACTAGAAGATGTACTAAAGAACCGCGCACCTCCGCCCTATACTCTTGGCGCCTTCATGGCCTATCTTTCGCACAATCACTGCCTCGAAACTCTAGAGTTCTCTCTGGATGCTGAGCAGTACCGCTTGGCTTACATCCGCAACCTCGAGCGCAGCGGCTCTTTCTCGCCTCACGATGTCGAGCATCTGACTAAGCAATGGGAGAAGCTTCTCCGCGTCTACCTTATGCCGTATGCCACCCGCGAGATCAACATCCCCGCCTATGTCAAGGAGCCCGTTCTGGCCATTGACTACCTGGTCGAACCACCGCACCCTGACCAGCTATCCGCTATCGTCGGCGTGGTTCACGAGCTTATGACCGACTCATTGCTGGGTCCTTGGGTCAACAGTATCGCTCCTGTATCTCTTTCTCCGGCCGATGATTCTCGCGATAAACTGTCTCCGTCCATCTACAGCCACAGTCGCTCTACTAGCAGCAACAATGCTCGCTTCGAGAACCTTTCTGTGCAAGATCCAATGACTCCGCCAACTACTCCTCCGCTATGCGAGTGGACTATTGGCACATCTCCGCCTGGCAAAAACAATAGCAGCTGGCGTAAAATGGGTGCTAAGCTCGGCTTGGCCAAGAAGAAGAAGACCGGAACACCAACTCTCGAGATTGACACATCTTACTATTAGATATTTTTTTTTTTTTTTCTTGAATTTCCTTTTTGTTTGTTCTTTTTTTTTCGTCGCTGAATCCCTCGGATTTGAGGTCAATTGGCGCATGAGATACCACGAGCACGACTTGTTTTTGTTATGTTTTTTTTTTTCTCTCGCATATATCCACGTTTTGATCTTTGTTTTCTTTTGTCTATATTCTCATGAAGAAGCAAAATTTCTTCAACTTAGGTTTGGTTACAGAACACCAATTCGGATCATCTTATACGTCTAAGATGTTCACTTTGCATATCTCTTTTTTTTTTTTGGTGGCATTTACTTGCTTTTCCAGTCACGTACATTTATTATAGTAGTATAGTTTTTCTTCTTCAGCCGCGTAATCGCTTCACATCGACGAAACGGTATACCATAGTACTATAAGGTACCATGTTCTATACACATACAATCATATAAATATATATATACCAACCCAACTTCAATCTTCACTTGTGTTTCCTTGTTCGCTTCGTAAAATTCAGCTCCAGATGGATGATCATGTAAGTGCTGCATGCGTTCCCGCGAATCTGCCCTCAGGTCTGCGGCCATCCCATGTTGGCCTGCATTTTTGACAGCTCGAATGCGATGTTGTGTAGCGTTCTTTTCAAAGTTCTGTGGTGCTCCTTTTGTCTCTCATAGCCTGCACCACACGCACAGATAGCAAGTGCCGAAGCGGGACTAGAAGAATAAGTTGTAACGCCCCCAATTTCAAAGAAGAGATAGAAATCACAGACAAAGGGAGAATTATCATTTTTCTTTTCTTTCGGATTTATTTCGAGGAAGAGAACTACATGGTATTCTGTTTTGAAAAGGGCTAACTACCGTTAATATATGGCAGTTGAATCAGGTACGCTAATATCTCAATAGTTCGTAGGGCAACCGCATTCGTGAGGCCGGCTTAGAAAGGCAGGCAAAAGAAGGTTTAAAACGTCAAAAATAACAAAAAATACAAGTGTGGCACGGCAAGTTCAATCCTACGATATCAGGCGTTGAAAAAAGAGACGAATTAAAAGACGAAGATATAATGTTTGATGGGCTGTTGTCTACTAACGAATGACTCGAGAGGTTGATCGAAGGAAAGAGCTGTTTTTATGAACACGAAGACTAGACGGTTCTGAGATTTTCCGGCAATAACTGAATGAATCCCGATCAAGATGTTATCGTAATTACCGAAGCTATGGATGCATTCGTGTAACGCTCGACATCACCTGGCACAATGTTTAAGATAGTCAGATATATATTATTTTGCTTACACGATAACATACCAGTGGACATGGCTTTTCATACTGTAATAAATTCATTCAGGTCTATCGGCTCTATCGGGACGGACAGCAATTAGGAAAAATAATGATAATTACATGTAGAGGAATGAAGATAAATGGAGAAAAAAAAGACACAATCAAACACCCCCAAAAAAATCTATACCCCTCATGCGATAAATGTGATGATGGTAGTTATAGTTGTCCCAAACATGATGTAGAAACCAATCAAAAAAAATGCTAATACACGATCCTCCCAAAACCTCACAAAGCAACCCGCGCCTGGATACAAAGCCAGGCAATCCTAAGAATATCGTAGATATGCGATGGCGAATATAAAGAACCAAATAGATGGATGGAGGAAACAAATGAAAGAAAACAACAGTCGCTTTAGAACAAGAGAAATAAATAAATAAACAGACTATACAATACCACAGGAGGCAAAGTAAGCAAGAAAAGGTTTAGCTTCGAGTCCTCGGGAGGTATATTTTGAGTATACGATACATATCAAATCCGAAAGGAATCAAAGCTATGCTCCCCGATACAAAGACCGAGTAATTGTATTCAAATGTTAGCGAGTAGGCCAGCCTCAACCTCTTTGCGGGTAGAGGTCAGGAGAGGCTTTGGCAAGCCCATAGACTCAAGGAACTTGACAGTCTCAGTCCACTCAATAGCCTGGCGCTTCGAATCCCACTTAAGCTCCTCGGCCATGATATCAATGACCTTAGGCAGGGCCTCTAGGGCAGCCTTGGAGTTCAGGAAGGACAGACGAGTGCGGCGGGCCAGAACATCGACAGCGGTCTGGGCATACTCAGAGCGAACGGCGTAGCGAACCTCGCCATCGACGAAGGGGTACAGAGAAGAGATACGCTCACCGTGAATGGGGTAACGCTTGTTGGTGGCCTTGCATAGCTGAGCAACAGCCCAGGCACGATCACCGTAGTTTTCAGCCAGATGCTTGGCAACATCGGTCTCTAGGCCAAAGTTCTGGATAAGAGGGATGAAGAGAGTCTGACTGAAGCCGTGAGCGCCAATCAAGCGGACATTGTGAGTCTGGCAGTTACCGTCCAGGATGGCGGCATCATCGACGGCATCAGTACCGGAAATGCGAGGAGCCTTCTCGATAGCGGTAGTTGGCAGCTTGAAGGCCTTGATGGAAGCATCAACACAGTCCTCGGCCATCTGGCGGTAAGTAGTCCACTTTCCACCGGCGCAAGTAACCAAGCCAGAGGGAGAGATGTCGACCAGGTGGTTGCGGACCAGAGACTCGGTGTTCTTGGCCTTGGGATCCTTGACTAAAGGACGGATACCGGACCAGGCAGCCAGAACATCGTCACGGCCAATATGAATGTCGGGGCCAAGGTAGCCGCGGACCTCTTTTAGAATCCACTCGATAGCCTTGTCCTCGGGGATAGGACTAGGAGAGATGCCACAGGGGTCGTCAGTAGTACCGGCGATGGTGTTTCCTTGCCAAGGCAAGAAGAAGACGACACGACCATCAGAGGTCGAGGGGTCGATGAGACCCATGTTCTTGGGGCAGAAATAGCCTGGCAGGATGATGTGCACACCAGATGAGGGAGACACAATATCGCGAACAGTGTTGTCATCCATGGAGCGGATGGCATCAGAGAAGGGACCAGTGCAGTTGACGACGCACTTGGCACGGATAGAGATAGGCTCGGGCTTCTCACCGTTCAACTCGGCCACCTTGTCAATGACAGTAGCGCCGACCAGCTTGCCCTTGTCGTCCTTCAGAAGCGAGGTGACCTCGGTGTGGTTGGCAACGGTGGCGCCATACAGAGAAGCAGTCATGGCCAGCGAAACGTTCATGCGCGAATCGTTGTGGGCGCCATCGTAGTAGACCAGGGCACCAACCATGTCTTCGGAATTCAGCATGGGGAAGGCCTCGATAGCCTTGGACTTGGTCAGGAAGTAGGAACTCTCGATACCCTCGGAACCAGCCAGCAGATCATAGGCCTTGGTACCAGCCCAGAAGTAGGGGGCCTTCCACCATGAAGTAATGGGGAGCATGATGGGGAGCCATGAGCTCAGGTGAGGGGCAGTCTGGAGGAAGTATTTGCGCTCCTTCAGAGCCTCGCACACTAGCTCATACTGTGCATAGTCCAGGTTCCAGACAGCCTTCTCCAGGTAACGAACGCCACCGTGGACCAGCTTAGTAGACTTTGAGCTCGTGCCAGACGAGAAATCGTCGCGCTCGACCATGGCAACCTTGAGACCACGAGTCACGGCGTCCAAAGCAACACCTGCTCCAGTAGCGCCACCACCAATGACCAGCATATCGTACTCGGCATTAGGATCCGAGCCGTTGATGACGGCAGCACCACGTTTGCGCAGCTCAGCCAACTGCTCAGTGCGGCTCTTGACGCGAGGGAAGCGAGGAAGAATCAGCTTTCCAGACGCATCGTAGACAGGAGGCACAACAGCTGGACCGTGGCCGGGGATGTTCTGAGGCTTGACAGACCAGTATAGAAGACCAGTACCAGCAACACCGACTGCCGACGCGGCAGCGATACGGCGCATGGCAATACGGGAACGAAGTAATTGGGACATGGTGGATATGTGTGTATGAGTGTGTGAAGGTGAATGTGGAGACAAACAAGAATCAAGACCAGCTCTTGGATCTCTAATTTGTCTTTTTGGTTTTGAAGGGGGATTATGCGGAAACAAAGCTATATATCGCAAGCGATCCAGCTAGTGACGGCAACAGTTTACTAAGTAAGCGATAAACGAGGAGGATAGAGATAGACAGGAAAAAGAAAAAGGATAATAATAAAAAAGAAATATAGAATAGGAGGCAGATAGATGTATTAAGGATGAAAAGGATAGCAGCGGATAGAAGAAGTCGTCTAAATTCCGCAGCAAATAATGAATTATTCCAAGGACAAGAGAAAAGAGAAAAGTCCTAAGAGTGGGTAGACGGGATGCCAGTAGAGTATTTATCTAGTAGCGAGAAAGGATAGATGAATAACGAGGAAGGGGGATTGGAGGGGGTTTATTGTTTATTTTAATTCAAGACACAAAGATCAAGATATAAGGTAAAAATAAGAATAAAAATAAAGAGTGGTAAAATGACAAAATAAATGGGACAGATTGGCTGAAGCAAATCTTGCAGAAAAGGGAATCAGCGATTAATAAGACAACTGATAATAATGAGATATAGGAAACACAGCAACCAGATGGATAAAAGAAGAGAAGAGAAAAGAAAACGATAAAAAGTCCACGATATATTTGTAGAGATATATCTGATAATATCTGTAACAGGACAAGGACGTTCAGATGCAACTCAAAGAGGCAATAAGTCAGGTAAATCGAGTCAATTAACGGGACTAAAATCAGAGTCCGATGAGAGAAAGATCTGAGCGGAAGAAATCAAGCAAGAATTTTTCTACTCAGTTGAATATTAAATGATATGAGTCCAAGTTCACGATGAAGAAGAAAATATATATATATATAGCGAAGTCGAATTGAAGTTGGTATAAAAGGCAAGTGGGAATGGACTCGGCAGACTTTGGATGAGTTGAGGATTTGAAAAGTTTGCGAATTTTAGATAATGAATCAGTATTTGTGGAAAGAGCTCCAGAAGCAGATGCAGGGCTAGCACGACTAGCTTCTATTTCTAGTTCTAGAATCTGGCAAGACGAGTCCGTCCGCTGTGATTTTGAGGCAGTTGCCTCCGTTCTTGTTTCCAGCTTGGTTTATCAGATGAGTTCACTTTTGTAGCTTAGCTCACTTGCCTCTTTAGCACGGAGCCGCAAGTTCTTCTTACCATAGCTACATACATAGTAACTATTATTGCCTTTTGTATCTTATGTACCGATATTAGCAGAGCCTCTTAGAACCATTCTTCTATGTACTTATTGACCCCCCAAAAATATGTCACGATGTAGCCCAATAAAAACATCAAACCCTTTTTTTAAGGATGAAAATAAAGAACCCATTCCAATAATACATTCAAAAGGCTAGGGATTGTTGTTTGCTGCGGATAGAAGGCAAAAAGGGAGACGAAAAATACAACATTAATCCCAATCTAATATAAAAAGAGAGAAAAAGGGAACGTTGGCTGGAATTCCAGGGTCACTCAAAGAGAAAGCTTTTGAGGCTTGTTCAAGAAATTCGCAGGTCCTTTTCCTTGGCCAAACGCTCTGGTCGATTTCCGTGAAGGGGAGGAGAGAGGATGAGGATGAGGGCTTGTTCCTGGTTCAGCAGGGGTTTCTGGAACGTTTAAGGACAACTACACGGTCTGCGCTGAGCTTTGCAGGTCACATGCCCTACGCAAATATGGTCATGTGAACCAGCAGAAAATATTGATTTTCCACACTATATATGTACGGAATTAACTGTAGACACCAACAAGAACCCCCCAAAAAAAAAAAACTTGAACTGAACTGAAAGGGGGGAGGCGGCAAGTGTTTGACAATAAGTTTTATTTCGTTCATTGAAAACAAGTACGAATAAATGATAATTTCAGAGACAGAGATGGAAAATATCAATGTAGGCTACAGCGTTTCGGTTTCCATCATTGTGTCCTAACCTCGTAAGAAAATTCAAATATTTTACGTGTATACATACGTATAACTTTGTAGCCTGACGATATATGTATACGCAATCATGAGCTCCTGCAATACTCAAACATGAATGAGCTTCTCAATAAGTAAACGCTTACTGAGCCGAAAGCAAGTACGAGCTTCTTAGTCGCGTTACATCTGTTGGCTGCAGCTTACGCTGTATCTAAGTCCGCCATTACTGTGGCGAGAGGCAAGTGTCAAAAGTGGGAATACGTGGAGAGCTACCAGACAGGCAAAATACAGTAGCCTCCGGGATTTAGTATGTATATTTACTTTTGATATCTTAGACAGCTCAAGTTGGCCTCAACCCCACGCCGAGACAGAGCTTCTTAGGACGGAATTTTACTACTTGAAATTCTTGGGGTTATTTCCAACCCTAAGAAAACAGCTCTTAGTTCAAGCTCTGACAAGCCTGGTTTCGGGAAAAATAGATTTAAAAAAAAAAACTAAAAAAAGAGTCTCTCATTTTCAACAGTTGGGCTGTTCCTTCAACTTTTAGCTTTTTCGTTTACTTATTCCTAATGAAGCTTTGGTGACTGAAAACAGGTCTGGACTTGATCTTTTTAGGCTATCTTAGACTCAGAGCCCAATGCTCCTCTTGGCAAAAATTTACAACAAGTCGAATGCGACAACGGAGATCACGATAATCACAATAAAGCCAAAAAAAAATCTTTATGGTCACGGGTAGGTTCTAGGTTTTATTTTGCTTGTTAGTCATCTTATGAATCTTGTTCTGTTTTTGATCATATCCGTGGTCAGTTTTTTTTCTTTCTTTTTTTCACTCGCTATATCTTAGTATATGCTAATAATATAAGCTAGATATCCGGATATACTACAAATGTTGTTTAAAATTGTGCATCATTAGGCTAGACTTCTACTCCCTGCCCCTGCACCGCTTTTAGTGACATTTTCATATCTGTTCCTAGTAAATAATCAATGTCATTGTGTAATATCAAACATACCATGATGCTGTTGTCTCTCTTCTCATACAATATAAACTGTCTTTGTGAAAGCTTATCACATATGTATATTGCATAAAGGCCGAGTATATAATCCGAAGAACCAACTCAGCCAGCCTCCTTGTTCTTCTTTCAAAGGGCACATCAAAATGAAAAAAAAATAAAAAAAATAAGAGCCTAAAGAAGACATACATGTGATCAAACATAACCGATGTGCATATGAAGCACATCTTGTTGCAGTTCAGAATGAGTCACACGATCGTTTTCAATGGCCAATAGCAGCCTCTGATCTGTGCACGAACTGGCTTTTTAACATGCTATCTTGGTTTTCTGTCTTTTTGTCTTACTTTTAGAAGTTTTGGTTCATCTGAGTTGTGATAGTAAGAGTGACACTGTCAAGACTTTCACCTTCTGAGTCTGGGTAAAAATAATGTCTCTAAGGTGGTGAATTCGTAAGCCCATGGATGTCACTATAAGATTATGGTTTATACTCCAACTTGGTTAGATCGATATCTATTTCTTGAGCTCTGCTCTTATAGCTAATTGCCGGACTAATGGCACAATGACAAGTCAAGGTCTTGGTTGGTCTAGGAGAGTGTTTCATGCCTAGTCTTTTATTCCGATTTTTCATCTTCTTATTGTCTTTGTTCATAGCTCCTTGTTTCAAATTTATCACACTGTCTTTTCTTTGTGGTAAACAGGTAAAAATAGAAGATTTTTTTCTTTTAGTTATCAGAAGAACTATATGTAGCTCTATAAACACTACCATGTACTACTACTCTACTGATTTTTCCCCAGACTTTGGTTTTTCCCCCATCTTTTGGAAATTTGAAGCTACGTAAATCGCAAGGTTGCGGCACAGGTATAAAAGCAAATACACTTTGTTTCATGAAGATCCGGGATATTATATGTGCCTACTGGTACAACCAACCGCACAACTGACTGAGAACTGACCGAGAACTGACTGATTTTATTTTGTTTAGTAGTAGTATAACTCCTTTAACCCATGCGGTTTTCCCTGAGAACGCCTCCTCCTAAAATACCTTTGCCTCAAACTGTATGCTCGTGCGTAGAAACGTCGCAGAACATGGCATCACACCCAAAGAAGTTACGGTATGGTTATTGTTCGCGTCGTAAGATCCGGGGAAGTTCGCGGGGGTCGTAGCGTTGTAGCTGTATAGTAATCGTAAGACGGGGATGGAATATACAGATATGTATGCACATACACAGATATAGACTGTATATAGAGGTCTAATAGATTGGTATGTATCGTGTATCAACCTGATATAACTTCAGATAGATTATTTATGCTTTTGACTTTACAGTATAGATATCTGTATCAAAGACAGCACATTATTCCTATAATGTATGTGATGTATCTTTGATGTAGTTGCTCAGCTTGCTCAAGCTGGCAACAACTGATAGTAGTCTCATCTATCCTTAATCCGCCCAGTAGTCGACTGAGGAAACATTGGCGCGGAATTAGCTGATCATGTTGGTGATTTGATATTAGATACACTAGAACCGAATACGGATTTTGCGAGTCTCTGGTCTAAAATTTGGACTCTAAATCAGTGATCAAGAGTACCGAGTAGGGTATGGTTTCTCGATACTAACACATAAACTTTAAGAGTGTGATATACTGATATCTTTTTGTTCTTCCTGCCATTGTCGAAAGATTTCGAGGCCCACTTCTGCCATATATCATTATAAAGATCCTGACGCTTGACGCCATATCCAATAAATATGTGTCTGTATGCTGTATCTGCATGTACTGCAGCAGGACTTGTTTGGGTACAATAGAACGGTGTCGAGTAGATAAAGCCTTGGCATTATCTACACCTGTATGTACTTCCTTATTAGGCACTGCATTGAAGCTAAAGATACCGGCTAGGCAGGTACATCCACTACAAGTGGATTGGCATATGCATATCTGTATGTATCTGTACATATATAGACACAGCTAGGGAAGTTAAGAGACAAGAGAGGCTCAACTTGACTGGAATAAGGCTTCAGGGGATTGTGGAACTGGTAAGGAAGAAGCATCATATGACCTCTTTGTTTGTTGGGCTGAGGATTGAACCAGGGGGGGGAGGGGGTGGAGACTTTATATCTTATTTCTTGTGAATTTCAGCGATTAAATATCTTACAAGACAAGACATTGTACTATATTTCCGTTGTTGTATTAGTTGACACGTTAAAGATCTCAGTCCAATGTGCTATGAGGATACGTGGGATTTTCCGCTTCTTTTACTCGAAACCTATAGGCAATTGAAGATTGAAAAACGGTGATATCACTCAAGCAAAGATATTATGTACTTGGTATACAGGTCAAAGCTTCATAGCTAGCTTACCATGATCAACTCCATTCTTGTTTAATACAGTCACTCACGACATGGAATGGAACTAAGAAATATTCTAGATTTTGTCAAATTTTTTTTTCCATGTCTATTGCACGAAGTGGTAGTGATAGAATAGATGCACTACTGTCTTTATGCTGGGTTAGAAGAGGTAGATTACCTATTTACACTCGAGTCCCGATGAACCATGGTGTAGGTCAACCACACGGTGCATTGTCTATAATCTTTTGGTCTGGCCATATTCTGGATCTCTCTGTCGTTTGGTGACATATACTCATGTTATATGACGTGAGATTAGAGAGGGAGCCATGCAAAGCGGAAGTATGTCGTCGGTTCCTGGTATAGGATTACTAAGTATATGTATATATATCTATAGTCTAGTCGTGTCTACAACAGTTTGAGGTGGCCAGTGATCTGGTCGATCATGGTCTTAGGAGCCGGGCCAATACCCAAAACTGTGAGACTTCCTGGATCGATCTGTGTACGACCGGCATCTTGGATGACTTGAGCCGTCACACCGAGGGACCGAGCTTGCGCCATGAGTGTCATAAGCTCGTCCTCACTCTTGACTTGGACGGCAATTTTTGCCTGGCCAAGGTTCTCCCACTTGCGGAGAATCTTGGCATCTTTGCTCAGAGGACTGCTAGAAGCACTGCGTTGGATAGCCTTGTAGCAAGCTAGAGTAGCGTGGCTACACTGCGCTGCAATTTTACCTAGAGACAAGTTAGCGAGACGACAAGCAAATATTGCAGACCTTCTTGACTTACCCTTAGTCATTCCCAAATCGGTGCGCACAACGAGAATTAGCTTGCAGTCTTCATTGACATCTGGAGCCTCGGGCTTCCTCGGCTTGAATCCGCCCTTGTTGTTGTTGTTGTTGCCGTCGGCGACATTTCGGAGGCCGTCGCGGACATCGGCGTCGATACCGTTGGCCCAGTTGGGCGCATGATCGAGAGCCAAGTCGTCGTCGACGTCACTGTCTTCTGACTCGACCGGGTCGTTTAGATTCCGACGACGCTCTTCTACGAGATCCGGGGAGATGAAGTAGCCGCGAATGGAGTATATTCCAAACATGAAGCCCGTGAAGAAGGCTACTAGCGATGTCGATATGACGATCGTGGCATTGTACATGTGTTCGTTCGTGTCTGTCGGCATCGTGATCGTGATCGTGATGACGTCCTATAGTAAGGACTGTGCTTTGTTGGAGTTATGTATTATTGGTCCGATCCGGTTCGTAGAAGACAAAGAAAGTAGAGAAAATATAACACGGAAGTCTCGATATTTAGAGCGGACTATAGAGACCGAAGCGTCGTGATTTCTATACTGATATTTGTCAATAAAATAGACGGAATTACGGGAGAAAAGAGAAGAAAAGAAAAAAGGTTGCCTCTACTTGTTTGACTAGAAGATGATGACGTTGCGCAAAACCCTCAAAATGGGTTAAAATGGGTGGATTATAATTGGCCTGTGATTTAGCGTTGAGGAAAGACCAACAAGGCTTTGTCAGACTAACAGTGGATAGCTTTTTTGGTTTTTAGGCAGTACAAGGCTAATGACACCTAACATCAAGTGGCTTTTTGTTACCCAAGCTCCTGAAGCTATAGCGCACAACTACACCGATTAACCCTAACTTTTACTCCTTCAGCTTACACTTGTGTCGTTATCATTTCGATACCCAACCATGGTTATATACTTTCATACTGCAGTCTCATTGTTTATCTGATAAAAAGACACGACAATAGCAACTTCAACATGAGTGTTAACACCAAAGCTTTAATTATCGGAATCAGCGGCTGTTCCTCTAGTGGGAAGACTACTTTGGCCCGTATCCTACGCGATGCCTTTCCCCAGATGTTCATTCTCCACGAAGATGACTTCTACCGCCCAGAGCAAGAGTAAGAAACACTCAAGCTGCCCATGAAAACCAAGCTTGATTCTATGGAACCGTCTCGACTGACCCCGTAAAGACTCCCGATTCGTCACGATGTGCGTGATTGGGATTGTATAGAGGCACTAGATCTGGAACACATGCAGCGTGCTCTAAAACACATCCGGTTGAATGGAGAATTTCCTGTAAGGCGCTTCTGTTTTCCTAGATAGAAGCCATTGTATAAGTCACTAACGAAATGCACACAAAAGCCCTCCGTTGACTCCAAGGAAGACCAGAACTCAGTTGGCGACTGTCCAGTGACGGCAGAACAGATTGCTGCAGCCAAAGCCCGAGTTGTTCAATGGCTGGAAACACCTGAAGGCCTTGCATTCACTGCCTCCAAGCGGCCAATTTGCCTGTTCGACGGGTTCCTCTTATATGAACCCGCCATGCAGAATATCATGGATCTCCTCGACTTGAAGCTCTTTCTGCTGGTATCGAGAGCTCAAGCTACAAAACGCCGAGACGCCCGAGATGGATATGTCACCTTGGAAGGGTTCTGGAAAGATCCTCCAAACTACGTGAGCAACATCGTGTGGCCCAACTATGCCGAAGCTCACGCGTGGCTTTTTGAAGGAGAAAACGTCGAGGGGAAGATCAAAGAGGACGTTGCCAAGTCACATGGTATTCTGGTCCAAAGTGACAAGGGCTTGGATGTTGATATGGCTACGACTTTGGACTGGGCAGTGTCACAGATTATCAGCTTCCTGACCTCAAAACACTCAACAAATATGGCATAGCCTGCTGTAGCATGAACTCGGTTGATATTTTTATATATTTATAGAATTAGAAATATACTATGGATGCATGATATGATCATTGGAGCTCTTGGGATATCATAGTTGAGCCTGAGACACACTTCCGAGCTTACGAGTACAGAAGCTTCCAAAGTACTCGTTCAGAACATCAGCAGTTCCTGAACCCTCGACTAAGTTGACTGTGATACCAACATAACCATCTGGTCTAACGACTACGACACCGCCTCGATTGTTGCTAAAGCCCATCTTGCAGTGAACTGTTGCCTCGGCGTTAGGATCGGTTCTGCTACCACGATCATCAGCATAGATATGGCTTCGATATCTAGCTAGCAATGGCGGTGCGTCTTGGTGTATTTCGATACTGGATCGCCTGGCCGCAAATATAGTACAAAAAGTGAAAAATCTACTATGCGGCGTATCCATCTCTCGATAATCTGCCCTATCGTCTTCAGAGCGACGATATATGTCTAAGAATGACCCCGACTTCTCAAGTTCACGACCAAAGTCGAACAAAGCTCGATGGGCCACTGAACTTCCGGGAACTCCCGCAAAGACATAGATTCTGAAGGCTCCATTCAATGGAATCTCCTGCTCTAGATGGACGATATTGGCATCAACGACACGAGTAACGTTGGCATTGGGAAAGAGTCGGCCAGAGACTAAGCCATCGGTAACCACCAAAGAAGACTTAACGAGATGATCCGGTGTCCAGTTGATGGCGTTTGCTTTGTACGCCACACCGTAGCCACTAGTGAAGGCACAAGACTCCTTGAACGTTTTGACAAACTCATTACTATCAGCTGAAACACTCGCTGAATTGTTAGTAGCCGCCTGGACTGTCGATGTAGATGGCTTAGCGGAAAAGAGCTTGGCATAGCGGTTATCAAAGTCGAGAAGATTGATGGCGACATCGCGTCTCTCGCTCTCATAAGTCGTCAAGACACTGCGAGAGGCCACCCCGGACTCTACTAGATGGAGCTTCCAGGCAAGATTGAGGGCGTCTAGGAAGGCAGTGTTCATGCCTTGGCCAGCTTTGGGCTATTGCTTGTTAGTATAGGACTCGATTTATATATGTATATATATATATATATATATATATATAGTACCGGGCAACTCATATCTCTAGACCCTAGTTCATAGTCCTTAGTCTAATACTGATAGTTCAAACTTACGCTATGAGTATGACAGGCATCTCCACCAAGGAACACCCTTTGATCAAAAGTATAGTGATCAGCAATTCCCTGGCCAATCGGATAGACTGAAAACCATTTCACAGTCTCCCAGTCGATAGTGTATGGCTGCAAGATTTTCTTGGCAGATGCTTGAACCTGCTCAATAGTAGCTGTGCTTCGAGGGTTGAAGTTTGTATCTGTCGATGAGGCTATCTGAATATACAGACGGACCATGTTGTTTTCCCGGGGGATCACCATGATCGAGCCGTTCTCGCTATGTATAGTACATTTCATCTAGTATCAGATAAGCTTAGTATATCGTCGTCATAAGAGAAAAGTGCTGGAAAGATATTAGCCGGTTCTAGTTGACTGACTGACTGACCTTGATATCTGGAAAGTCTGTTCTAACCACACCATCCATGACTCCCCAGACATATGAGATGGGATCGATGTGCCGGACTTGAATGCCAAGCTTGTTTCTAATGAATGAGCGTGCCCCTTCACCTCCAAAGAGGTACTTGGCTCTAAGCGTTTCTGCGCCCTTCTCAGGCCCATCGACGTGTTGGATATCAACAGTAACGGGATATTCATCGTCAAGCTGACTGCTAGTCTGGAAATCAGAGATTGTCCACGGCCTCTGAACAGGTGTTCCCGTCTTCTCCAAATCTTCTAGAAAAACCCGTTCAATATGTCCCTGGTGAAGAAGCGTAGTGAAGGGATACCTAGCGTCGATGAAGTCTGGACATGAAGCCCAAGTTCCTGTGCGGGTAATGCCACCTCCTTTCGCTGGGGGATCCCAAAAGGCGACTTCATAAACCCGAGCCGGCTCATGCTTCATTATGGCGTGTTTGAGCCCCATGTTACGTAGTAGATCGAGAGATCGAGGCTGGATGCCGTCTGCTCGTCCTGTAGGCGTAGGTTCTGGGCGATTATCGATGTGCTTTATGCGATAGCCCCATCGAGATAAACACGTTGAGAGCATCAGACCAACAGGTCCAGCACCGACAATAACTTGAGGGGGGGGGGGATGGTGTTAGTGGAATAGAAGGTAGACTATATATTTCTGGAGGTACGATCATAAGCTTACCAATATCATAGTTGTTCATCATGAAGACAATAACAAAACCTAAAGTTGACTGTATACTAAAGAAAAAGCACAAGAAGAGATATAAGAAGTAAAGGATATTGATGACCGTTCGGACTATATTATATCTACATCATACTCGTCTCTGTAGACCAACGCTAGCTAGTCGCATCTTTCTAGCCCCATTTCCTTGTAATTAATCGGTATCATGTGATTGGCTAGTGATATTTCTCGGTCTCCCGTGACATGGGAGACCAAAACTACGGCAAGAAATTTCGGGAGTCGTGATGGCGGATGAACCAGGTAGAGGATGTGCTGTTTATGCATTGAAGGGGCCATATCCATAAGAACGGCTTATATAGCCTAGCTACCACCTCTACTATGATTCCGCACGGCCTCGTTTAAGCACGACATAGCTAGATAGGGATAGAATTTGCCTAGTTGTATCTCAGTAGCGATATATCAAATTGGCGGAGCTCAGAGTATGACTTTTATTTGGGTTATCAAGGGTCAGAATGATACTGTTGGGTGAATTTGATAAGCCGGGAAGTATAATCGGCAGTCTAGAATAGTGGAGAGTTATATCGGCTGTGATAGTCGGGATATACTAAGTACTATGTATGTATGGAGTATTAAATCAGAAAAAAAGATGGCGAAAAAAGGAGCAAACAGGCATGCAAGGGTGCAATAATTTGGGGAAGTTAATGAGGAGCAACATCACATACATATATGTACTGATACGACACTAGTTTGGGGACAAAGCAAAGTCATATCCAACAGATGAAAAGTTGCGATACATACTGTAATTCACGGTAATATACATGATGTGTATTACTATACAGATACAAAAGGAATCTCCTATTTCACAGAGGTATCACACTGTCACTTAATTTCTAGGCTTTTACGGTGCTAATTAGTAAACAGTTCGAACAGATAGTACTTAAGGTTGTTAGGGTTAAACCGAAAAGAATGTAGGTCGGTACAGGGATCAAATATATTGAAGTAAATCAAGGCGAAATTTATCTCCGGGAATGATACAAAACTTGCTGTTTACTTCTCTTCTCTACAAAAAGCTACGAGATAACGGCTAAAATAACAGTGATAACTACATAGCATCTAAATACTTGGTTATGAACAGCATTTGTCATAAAGACATAGCTATCTTTCAGGAAATTCAAGAACTTCAAGAACACCACAGCAGCTATCTATAGGGTGCTGCTATTGGATTTTTGGATTAAAACAATACGAAGTACAACATAGATTACAAGCCAACTTCCAAATGTTGATGCCACCTTCCTAGATCAACCTTCTTGGGGTGAGTAACAGAGTCAAGACTACTCTTTCTCTTGGTGGCTGTTGAGGGCCGATTATAGCTAGCCCTCTCAAAATCAATAATCATCAAGTCATCATGTTCTTCATTATAAAGAACATTCTGTGTTCTAATATCCTCATGAGTGACACCTAACTCTTGAAGTTTTGCAAGTTGTCGATCAATGTTCCAACCATCAAGGCTACAAAGCCACTTGCCTCCATATGACATCAAAAGCATATGTTTATTGATCCTGAAATTAACACAGAGATTTTGCTCCAAATCAACTCCCCCAAGGCAAACAGGGACAACAACTCCTTGTACTTCACTTAAGTAGTTATACATGTCAGCCTCATGATGAAGCAAGCCCACATCTTGTTGCTCTACTGCCTTTCCAACCAAAGTATACCCATATGGGTGTGCCGTGACTTTGACTAAGGTGCCAATAGCACCACGAAGGTATGAAACTTCACAGTCATCATCAAGATTGGTATCAAGCTGGGACTTGATAGTAGTCAGGAGCTGTGACTGAGTGATAGGGTGATGCTGTGCATGTTTAAAGATAGAAGGATCAGGAGAAGCAACCATCCATTTAGCTTTCAAGTGGAGTTTATAGTTAGGGCACTTCTCATCCAGTCTTTGATTGAACTTGAGGCCAAGTAGACAAGCCTGTGTGCAATATTCCTCAAGTGGGGGCCGAGTAACTGGATCAGCAGCGTGGACTTTTCCAGGTGCATTTGTGGGTGGGCTTGAGCTACTACTACCACTGGACTCAGGAGGGTTCAATGTTGAGGAAGTGCTTTGTCTCAAAGTTAGGCTTTGTGGCCCACTAGACTTGTTTGAGGCATATTTAGTTCCCAATTTAGCAAGACCTCTCTGTTGAGAAGCCTTTCCTTGGCATGTTAGAGTGGGTGCCTGAAGTGACAAAAGCAAAAGCGTCAAGATATGAGCAACTGGTGTCTTCTTTATATCGTCAAGCTGGTCTGTGATTGTGGCATCATTGAGCATGGGATCTCTTGCAGAGCGAAAAGGAATCCCAGTTATATTGTTTCGAGGAATAGAGAGGTGGTAATAGACCTTGGTGGGATCTTGAGAATCAACACGGAGCAGTATCATTGATTCTCCAGTCATCACATAGCCATAACTAACTCCATCACACTGCATGTAATGGAATAATTGTGTTATAGAATGGCTGACCAATGTGCTTCCTTTATCATGATCAAACTCTGCCATAGAGGTGAGATTACATGACAAAGGCGAGCCTGATTGACCCAGCAAAGAGTCAGTGAGTACTTCTGGACTAAGCTTATGGGCAGCCTTGTATTCTGTGATATAGAGTCGCTTTGGAGGTTGACCTCGTTCCCCAGTATGACCTAAGCACCGACGATCAGGCTCGTAAGCTCTGCCAGTGGATCTTGCAAATTTTGCAATAGGAGCATCATCAACAGGAGAGTGGGCAGATCTTTTTCTGCTAGACTCAAGGGGGGACCTGGTCTGGGAACGAGTAGATCGGACGCATGGCCTAGTGTCAGAATCGCTGGGCTGTAGTGAAGGCATGGCAATAGTAGAATGTATATCAACAGACTCCTCAATAGGGCCTTTCTCCAGAGAGCCCTTTTCATCTGCCTCTTGGATGTCTTTCTTAGTATTACCCTCCCTATCAAGAAAAGTGTCAATAATCTTGTGGATTCTGTTGTTCATTGTGAAGGATATTCGGGACATATTCTGCTTGATGCTTGTAAACATGTTGTATGTATCAATATCATATGGATCAACCTCTAGATTAGAAGCTAGATACTCATTGATAATCAGCAAAACATATTCCTCAACAACCCTCTGAGAGAATATAACAGCTTCTGCTTCTGTAGCTATTGGACTTAAAGTTTTAATCATTCCTTGGCTAGAGGCAATTGCACTAAAAGTCGGAGTCAAAGGGGTTTGGCCAAGTACAGAAATAAGATGAGAAAACATTTCATCATGACACTCTTGAAAATCAGCCCATGGTACAAGTTGACGAGGGTACCATCGGTCTTGAACTGAAGTAGATCCACCAGTTGAGCATAGGACATTGTCCTTGGGGAGTACTTCTAGAGTTTGGAAGTGGTAAGAGAAGCCATAGTAGATCAATGGAACAACTTTAAGCCCATGTACCTGTGCTTCGGCTGCTTCTTTGTCGATTCGGTCTTTC